>WOGR01004496.1:0-14668 GCA_015342045.1 Leptinotarsa lineolata | reverse complement strand
CTCTAAAGCAGTCCATTCTATATAACATCAAGTTCCATGCTGAAGAATTGAAATCGCAGAAAATAGGCATTTCACAGGATTACACTCGAAGTGATTATAGGAAACGCAAAGTACTACTCGAACACCTCAAAGCCGCCCGCGAAAGAAATCTGGAAGCCTCTCTGATAGGAACGAAGCTGCTTATCAACGATCAACCATACACTTACAAAGAAATAAGCAGGCCCATCGGCTACAGCGACTGCCACCAATAACGAGGAGAAGAACAACGAAGGGACCTACCACCCCACCGCAAGAACCGTTGAAGTGGACAAAACCAGCAAAAGAAAAATACCGCACGAGCGAACACTACCTCCGAATTCTTCAACAGAATCACCACCAGACAGCACACGAAAACTCAAGGGTCCAAATCGTGAACTTCCTTCTGATACGTCCTACTTCTTTGCTGGTTCCCTAATTATCTTAACTACTGGTATCTCATCTTTTTTTCCATTGCTTGGCTTATGTTTTTACACTCAAAGGGTATTTGCTTTTGACAAAGAAATTTTTATTTTTATAGCTTATTCAATGACCGATCAACTATTTACTTTTTCCCACATCAATGCAAAGTCCATCCTGGCGAACTTCACAGATTTCAGTAATATAGTTCATGACTCTTTCGAAATAATTACCGTTTCTGAAACTTAGTTGAATAATAATGTGGGGGACGAATGCGTATCGTTGCCTGGTTACAACCAACACAGAAACGATCGAGATGTGTGGAGGGATGGACCGGTGAGGAGAGGCGGCGGAGTGGCTGTCTATTTAAGAAACAAGTTCAACTGCAAGCGCATTACGGACACAGGAGCCACCAGCTCGGAACAACAATGGATCTCTGTGACATAACGAAAAAAAAAGTATTAGTGTAGGTGTATTGTATAGACCGCCAGATTTTTCAACTCATCAGTTCCTCGGAGAACTTGATAGCACTCTTAATTTGGTGGCTCCCAAGTCTGATTTCATTTTATGTGCAGGGGATCTTAACATAGACTTACTGAATGGTAGTAGCAAAGCTAGTGAAGGCCTGCAAATTTTTATCGATTCTTACAACTTGATACAAGTTGTAGAACACCCCATACGGGAAGATAAGTTACTAGATGTCATAATGTCATCAGTTGACCTTAAATCAAAAAATGTCAAAGTTGAAGATTGCTCATCATTCACCGACCACTTGATGGTATTGTGCTCTATAGGCACCCTTACACCTAATCGCTAACCCTTCACGCATTGCTACCATGACTTCCGACACTTCGATCCAAATCTGTTCAAAAATCACCCAAGCAGTACAGATCTTTCACCTATAGTAAGTGCTGACAATATCGATCTGAAAGTAAATTTGCTGAATGAGATCATCTTGAACTTGTTCGACTTTCATGCTCCTGTGAGATCTGCTAGAGTAACTGAAAAAAAGGCACCTTGGCTCACGAATACTTTGAGAATGATGTTGAAAACACGCGACAATGCTTATAACCGTTTCAAAAAATCTCGTAACCAGCATCACTGGGAATACTACAAAACTTCACGTAATGAATGTATTCATGCAATCAAGCGGGAAAAAAACTTATATCCAATTCAGACAAACCCGTGGCAATAGAAACATGTGGAAGGAATCAGAGAATCTGAACGTTATCAAAGGTAAGAAGCGGGTTATCATCCCGGACTATTTAACCAGAGATCTCAACGCACTAAACCACAACTTTGTTGCCGGTGTAGGTGGCTCTAATATTCCTGACTATCACACAGTCACTCACTTCTCTAATCATATCCTAGACAACGCTGAACAATTTCCATTTTCACCTGTAGACGACTAAAAGGTAGGTGATAAACTACTTGCCATCAAATCCACAGCCACAGGCCCAGACCATATCAACATCATCATGATTTTACATTGCTGTCCACAGATTCTACCATATGATGTCCATATATTTAACTACTGCACAATCAACTCTGTGTTCCCATCTATCTGGAGACAATTAAACATAATTCCTCTAGCTAAAAAGGCCGATGCCTCAAACATGAACGATATTAGGCCCATCAGCATCCTATGTACTCTATCGAAGGCTTCGAGAAATTCGTTGATGAACAAATCAGGGAGCACATCCTAACACACAATGTTCTCCCCCCCACATCAATCAGGTTTCCGTCCTGACCACAGCTGCGCCATCGCTCTGCTCAAGGTCACAGACGACATATATTCTGCTATAGATGCCAATAAGCTTTGTGTTCTAGTCCTGCTCGACTACTCGAAGGCCATCGATAAGATCAATCATGAACTTTTAATAGCTATTCTTCACTATATAGGTATTTCTCCACCACCACTACGACTTATCGCAGCCTATCTCCATAGACGTTCTCAAAAAATTGTATTCAACTCCAAAACATCATATCTGATAGGATCAACGCGAGGAGTACCTCAGGGATCGATTTTTGGCCCGCTGTTGTTCACCATCTATACTTCCCAATTCTGCAAGCTTATGAAATATGTAACATTCCATTTCTATGCTGACGATACCCAACTCTATCTCGCTGTTGATGAACAACAATTCGGCCCTGTCTGCAGCCGTATCAACGAGGATCTCGAAACACTCACTGATATCTCAGAAAAATTCTGCCTTTCTATCAACCCCTCGAAATCCAAAGCTATGCTCTTTGGAAGAAAAGTCGCCGAAAACAGAACGCAACACCGCATATCACTTCACATTCGAGATGACACGATCAATCTGTCAGATTGCGAAAAACAACCTTGGCCTGTTTATCGATGATTCTCTCAGTTTCTCAAAACATGTATCCCATCTAGTTAAAAAAGCCTTCGCTAATCTGAAGTTGGTTTATTCCAATAGACTCATTCTCAACAGGGCTTGCAGAATTACACTCTGCGAGTCACTTTGCCAGTTATACTACTGTGATGTTCTGTACGGTCCTGCCATAAAAATTTTTGACAGAAATCGTCTCCAAATACTCCAGAATTCCTGTGCACGTCTCATTTGCGGCATTAGCAGACGCAACCCTACTCCGAAGCATATTACCCGTCGAGGCTGGCTGTCGATGAACAAACGTCGAATTTTACATCGTTCCGTGCTTTATCACAAAATAATACTTACTAAAAAACCCTCTTATCTCTATGATGTTTCACATCTGCCAGGCGTACCTTGACGACTTACAACTTTTTTTAATTTTTACGGTTTTGATATGACAACAAGAACTTTTTTTATATTCGGTGTATTACCAATATATATTACACAAAGATATTACATTCATTACATGTCAACTTATTTCAGAAGCCTAATCATAGATGGAAACAGTAGTATAGAAAAAGAGTCTGGTGTCCTGTTTTACCAAACCATCCTAATCTGCCAGACTCTACACTACTCATTGCTAAAGGACGTTACACCACTTTTGAGTTTTTAACCGCTTTAATTATTAGTTAAGAAAATCGTCTCATCACTCACTTCTCGGTGTAATACTTTTAGGAATCAAAACTAGATGGCGTGAGTAGTACTGATCTAGCAATAAATAATTTGTTTTCATCACTTTATCATCTGAATTCCAAGATTATTTTATTATACATTACGTTGATGCTTCTTTAAGTTCATTTCGGAGACAAGCATGTTCAGTTTGAATTATTACTATTTTTTACTATTTTATATTCTATTTGGACATTTCGTGAGAAGTGAAATTGCTCTAACACAAGTACACATGGTAAGTTCAAACTTACATTTTTTATCAGAAATATACAGGTCAGATCAAAATTATTTTCGCTTTGAACATTCAAGAATGCAGAAAACTATATATCTCATACAAGAATCAGATTAATTACCTTCCACGGCTCAACTGTTCTAAATCAAGTTGTGTAAGTTATGTTCACTTGAATTGTACACTGTTTTTCAAATAACCGAAACAAATGAGATATGAATGCACTCATTCAAATTCTTCCTGCATTATGCATCGATTCTGTATTTGAATCAAATATGTAAGTAGGTACTTTTGTTATAATATGTTGTGATTCCTGCCTATATGTGAAGTTAATTTTATCTAGTTACTCCTAATAGTTATGATATCTCAAACCCTGCAGAAAATAACATTTTTATAATTTATCCAATTTGTGATTTTCCTTCGTACCACCTCTTTTCACGAATGAATAATGAACTTGGTTAAACAAGTCATGACAATAAATGTGACAACGAGTGAAGAACTCTATGAAAAATTCAAAATCCTTCACATTACTGTTTCTTTATTACATTTTCATATATCAGTAATATCATCATCTCCAGTGTCTTTCAAAACGAACTATTATATTTATGTTATGCTATCATATTGTGACATACATGATATAAGTATTTCACTTCCGAAAAGTTATCTCACTTGAGAAAAATTACTTTTTAAAAACGTCAATAATTTGAAAAGGGGAAATGAGCGTTATCCCCTGACTTACAGAAAACGACAAGTTTTACTTGTAACTAGTAAGTTGTCAATACAAATTGTATTGACAACTTATGTATGTATGTATGTTCCTTATAAATACAAACGCAGTTTGTATTTATAAGGAACATACAACATACAACCTTATAAATACAAACTGCGTTTGTATTTATAAGGAACATACTGCATAGTAAGCGTCTAGATGAACAATGGACACTAATTGGCGCCTGGCATCCTCCTAGAACTGTGTAGGTACCGTATGTCGACTCAACTTGATCTTGATCAGGTAACTTTGAGGATGAATGGTAGAGATTATCAACGGGCATATGACACCTCCCCTTTATGGAAAAAAGTTAGTTTCATACGAACAAATTTAAGAGCTGTAAAATACAAAACATGTTAATGGTCTTCCAGCTCGATATTTTCGTATTCTGGGTCTTGTCTCGAAGGTTAGATCTTCTCTTTAGTTTCGGAAGTATGCTGGTTAAGCGCTTCAAAGACCTGAAGGGTCTTGGAGGTGGTAGTTATTGGTTCACATCGGCAATTGCTTAAGTTGCTACGACATTTTCTTCTGCATTACAGAAGATATAAATGACTAATGAAGCAATGATGAACGCAATAGTGAAGCATATAGACCAAGAAATGTGTTTGGTTACACACAGTTGGTAGGTTGAATTATCTATTGTTTTGGAATAATGAGTGTCAAGTTTGTGTTTGACCATGTCCAAATCGTTGACATCCCTCAATTTCACTGACTTCAGTTTCGAAAGGCTGGATTTATCCGGAATGTTGTCACAACACTCGTATGATATCAAAAAGAGCAGGTGACCTAAGGCCAATAAACATTATTGGCCGTGGAAAAGTTGTTAGGAAGAGTTGTCTATTAACAATTGATCCAGTACGTAAACAATAATGGTAATAATATGTCTCTATTCATCACAACCTTTTTTTAAAGTTTCTCATTGAACTTTCTTTAAATTCTGTGGGGATGGTGTTATACAACTTTGCCGCATTGTAGGAGAAACTTCGAGTAAACATTGCTGTGAAATGCCTGGGAATGAGCATAGTATGCCTATTACGAGAAGTGCCACTGTGTGATAGTGCAACCAGTCTTTCACGTAAATATGGCGGATATCCTGATACAAGAAATCTATGCGTGAAACTAAGCAAATGGATTGCTCTCAGATATTTGAGAGAAAGCCAGCCAGAATCTCAAAAGGACGGACTTATGTGATCGTACTTTCGGATACCGTAGGAAAATCTGGCACAACTGTTTTGTATACGCTGGAATCGCATTACATCTAATTGTAGTAGTAAGGCGGGTCCGTAGATACATTCGCAGTAAGCTAATCTTGAAAAAATTAGTGTTTCACAGAGACTCAACTTCAGATTTTTTGATGAAAGGTGTCTACTTGGATAAAGCTGTCTCAATATATTGAATGATGTTTTACACAGGTGACTTACATGCTTCGTGAATCTCCAGTCTGTATCTAACCACAAGCCCAGATTTTTACATTCATTCACAAAAGCAATTATGTCACTGATGACACGGATCGACAATGACTCACACACAATATTTCTTTTACTTTTGGGACCAGATTAAATGACCTGGGATTTCTTTGAACTGATAGTGAGATTATGTGCACAGGATACATCGTATAGAGTTTTGAGGTTTCTGTTAATATTTTCATTAGCGAGTGTAATATCCTCAAAGCTGAATGAACTATACAATTGAGTATCATCGGCATAGTGATGTATTTTACCAAAACTAACAAATTCATGAAAGTCACTAATATAAATTGCAAAAAGGAGCGGTCCCAGGACTGAACCTTGCGGTACACCAATTTTTTTTGATATTATTGTTGATTGGTTACCATCAAGGTGAGTTGATTGGGTCCTTTCGGAGAGATAGCTATTCATAAGTGACACTGCATTATGGGTGAAACCAAAGCACTTAAGTTTTATGCACAATAAAGAAGAATCCAAGGTATCGAATGCTTTACTGTAATTAAGCATTGAGACATGTTAGTAGTGCTAAATAGAGGGCGAAATCCACACTGAACAGGGGTAATAAGATTTTTTCGTTTAACGTGATCTGTGATCTGTTCTTTAATGATCTATTCAAAGCCTTTCGAGATGGCAGGAAGAATACGTATAGGTCTAATATCAGAGAACTCTGAGGATCGTTACATTTTGCCAATGGCTTAACTCTGGCATGTTTCCATTGGGAGGGAAATTCACTAGTCTCAATGGCAATATCGACCAACTCAATGCATGTTACCTATTATGTTACACCTATTATGCTAGAAAATTAGAAAATTGCCACTGAAATTGTCTAAACTGACAACTTACGTGCATTCACAAAAGAGGTCTTTAATTCGAGCATTTATTGTAGATTGCCATGTAGCTTTGATTTTCCGCGTTGGTTTCATTTTTCCAAAAGTTTATGATAAAATAAATTGTTTTTCTGTTTGATTGTTGTTACTGATGATGGTTGTTATTTCAAATGAAACGCTATAAAATATCAAATGTGATATACCCTTGGATTATGAATTTATCGCTATATCAATACCTATAATAAAAAAGACAGGTCCGTATTAAAAAACAAAGTTGATGGTGGCCATGTTGACACGAAACGTTTTATCGAATATTTACTTTTACATCCCTTCGAATACAATAATATTTTCCTTTTCCTTTTTTTGATATTCTCTGAAGTAACAATTCCATTCAAAAAAAAAACGAAAAATAGCATTTGTGATTTTTCCCGTATAACTTGAGAAGGCGAGAGTGCTCGTTAATTTTCTTCGACCATTGTATTAATCCCGATGACAGTTACCTTTTTTCTCATTAAACTGTCTTCATATTTGTTACGGTTTAGAATATAGCAATGTTACAACACAATAAAAGAAACGGCCTGCATATTGACTGTTCGTTTCGCCCCGACGTGAATTTTTGAGCATGAACTCTGATTGTATGAGAAACTACATAATATATAAAACAAACCTTCATTCATACAATTGAAATAAAAGAATATTCTACTATTATTTCACATTTTTGCGGAATTATGTTTGGAGAAAAAACATATTATAATGCAATACTTTTTTTCGTAGGTGGGGCAATACCACTTGGTCCTGGTCGGTTTGTTTTGCGCTGCTTTTTTTATTGTTTGAACTATTTTATTGTTTATTGTTTGAATATCGTATTACACATCGGTTTTTATTGTGCTCCTGCAATTCATTAGATCGTTCATACGTTTCACACATACAGATGGATTTGTTTTCAAGCAAAGCAAAGAGATCTCTGAACTCAGTAATAGCTATCTTGCTATATTTGATTTCTTTGAGAATCAAATATGCATTTACCACTGTAGAACCCCAAAAGGGTTCAATGGCCAATACTCCATACCATTTACAGCCCCTTTTGAGACAATGTGAGTATGCTTTTAGCCGATTATATAGGTCTATATATGATTTACACTTGTTATAATCAACTATGACATGAGGTTTTTCTATTTACTTCCCACGTAGCTGAACTTTCAAGATTTCATCAATATGTTTTATAGTCAACAACAAAACATCGTATTTTTCCATTTTAGCATTAAAATGCCATTACCGCTCTCTTCAGCAAATACTTCCATGTTTTCGAGTTTTTTTATACAGTACATCTTGTGCATTCAGTTTTCTGTTGGTTCTTACGGCTCCTATGAGCTCCTTGTGAACAAGAGGCTAGCCGAAGAAAAGTTAGTGTAATAATTATCTGTGGAGACCGTTCGACCAGTATCTAGATTGTTCAGCAAGGAAAACACAACATTAGCAGTAGCATTCCATTGTGCAGGAATCTTCACTTAAGTATTTCCTGCATATGCTGTTCAAGTATGCCCACTGACTATATGTGAGAATTTTTCTTTCCTAATACGAGGAATTTGCGGATATGCGGTTGGTTAGGACCTCGTTTACCAGGTGGGACATTGACAAACATGTTGTTTGTTGTTCGCTTGAATTTTAATTATGGAATATCATCGACTCGATGTTGATGATGGCCACTACCTTGCACTGACGAGAGAAAAAACTGAAGCGGCCTTTCTAAGAACAAAAAGAAGAATAAACCCTGTCCAATTTGATGTACAAGGGGTTACGGTGCTTCCAAAAAAAGCAGTAAGCTAAGCTGACCTTTGCTGAACATATCGAGAGAGTTTCGCAAAAAGTAGAAAAATTAGTGACGGCATTGTTCTCCCTCATGCCAAATATAGGAGGAGCTAGATCATCCGAAAGAAGAGCATTATTGAGTGTAGCCCATTCTCAAATATTGTATGCGCACCAGCCGGGCACACGGTGACCGGTACCAAAAAACTCGTTTTGAAACTTGCCAGCATTCAGGGCAAACTCTGTATCAGGGTATGCTCCGCCTATAGAACAATATCTACAGATGCAGTAGGGGTTATAGCTGGAATATCCTATAGAGCTCCTCATTGAAGAAAGGTGAGACAAATATATAGGGAGTGATAGAATAACCACAAGAAACAACCTTATGTCACGTTGGCAAAACTTGTGGACAAACGGAGAAACGAGGAGATGGACACATCAGTTAATACCAAATATTAGCGAGTGGACGTGTAGACCATATGGTGAAGTGGACTATTTCATAACAGAGGCTGCTTCAGGATGAGGTCGGAATGTGATCAATGCCCATACTGTAGAGAAACAGATGACGCAGAGCACACATTCTTTATATGCATAAGATGGAATAGTGTTTGTCAGAATTACCAGCTAGAAACGGGTTTCCCGTTCGAAAAAAGAACTATGATAGGATGCATGGTATCGTGTGAAAATAGATGGAGAAAAGTATATGAAGTGATAAGATGCATCATTGAAACGAAAGCAAGAGAAGACAGAATCAGCTGAAGAACCCATCCACGGGATAAACAGCTTTCTCACTGAAGTAATGCGCAAGTGGTTCCAGTGAAGGGTGCGAAGTGACAGGGAGAGGTTTTTAGTCGGTAAAAATCCGACACACCTCCTGGTTATCTATCACCAGGGGATGTCTAAGAAGATTTTCCCCTCCTACCAAAAAAAATGTTGTTCAAAGCTTGAATAGCATTTTCTTCGTTTCCGTTTTTAACGGTATAGTGTCTAATAACATTTTCTATCATGTCATTAATCTGAACAAAAATGTCACAGTAAGAATTTTACATTTTCTATAACAAAAATAGGTGAACACTCACCGAATGGTTTCTGCTCTCCCTATCCATATTTCTGATCTGTCTGGAGATGGATGACTAGGATCATTCATGTTGTTTGTGGTAATATAATCTTAAATTTTTTGGCTTTCATTTAGTGAATTTGCATCATACTTGAGCTTGGTTGATATTCATCTGACAAATATATCTATCTTCCTCGTCAGACATATGTTCTGCCACAGTTCTTCAAGATTTTCTTGTTCATGGTCGTAGTCGCCCATTTTCAATTTTGTACGTTGAAAAGGGTATTTGTCCTTCGGTCACATAAATGTAAATGAACCCGCCGGCAGAGTTTCTCGAAAACAAAAGGCCTAAACTTGTATAAACTTGCAAAACGTGGCATCGTGTTGAAACCTCACCGTCTCTGTTGGTGGATTCTTCGGTTAAGATGGTGAAACATAGATATGATGCCTCAAAAAAATTTATCAAATTTGCAAATGTGTCACCCTGTATATATCCACGAACGAATCCTCCTCCATAAAAGTAGGCACTAAATTCTCAGAAATATTATTGCATTCTCAGAAATATTATTGCATTCTCAGAAATATTATTGCATATAAAAAAAAACATCGTTGTGAAAGTTGTGATTATATATATTTTATCATCATTTTTTCTCAACTGTTTAGTATAATTTCAGTACGCCACTGCAAGAGACAGATTCAAACAAAAACGTTAGTTATTTCTGAGAAGTAAGTGCCTACTTTTTTGGAATCATAGTGTAATATACTTTGAAAATGTATAGAAAACTACAAGAATCTCTTTTTTTTCTTATTTTAGAAGTTCTTTAATATGTTCTATCCTGCCTATATTGTTACACCTTTGTATATTCCGGAAATGCAATAAACGGACGCATTATGTTATTCGCCAGGGCTGGCGTTGTAACAATATTAATTCCTCTTTCTACAAATTCAAAATTTAACAAAATAAAAACAAGTTCATAGGCTGCTTAATGATAATAAAAATCGAATTTTCAGAATTTGGTAAAAATATGTATCTGAAAATCGAATTTTGAAAAGACACACATATAAGCTTGACTTCGTCCTGTTTTTACACATTTTGTATTTTTGCATTCACTCCCATATAAACAAAAAGTTTCTTTAAAAAATTAATCAGAAAGTTATCCACATCACTGTATGACATTATAATAATATCATAAGGTCGTATATTATGAAAGTTTTGAAATATTCTGAAAAACCAGTGGGCGATTGAAGAAAGACAAAATAGTATATGGTATAGTGGCACTCCATTATCATTTTGGATTCTGAAATTCCCAGTTATTACCCAAATTGGAAACCGAAAACGAAAGATTATAATGTTGAAAATTCTTACAGAAATCATTATGATATAGAAAGGCAGATTTATACAATGCTTTTCTTTAATGTCCCTCCTTTTTTTTGAACGGATCAACTCAAAAAATTGAAATTTGGGATAAGAAATTAGTGCATGAATACTTTATTTTGAAGTGAAATTGACAGATGAAACTTTCAAGATGGCGACTGGGCGCCATCTGGGAAAAAATTAAATGGAAAGGGGGGTCTTGTGACACATCAGTTTGAAGCTCCTGACAAATGCTTCACAATCCTAGAATATAATGTCAATATCTTCAACAACTACAAAATGGCGGAACTTTTAATAATTGCCTGAATACATTGACATTTAACTACATAATATGAGGTAATACGCTTGAGGTCAGTTCAGAAGATGCTCGAAATGGTTGCCTTGAACTTCTTGACATATGAACAACCTAGCCGACATTTTACGCCGACCATTTTTGAACACAGTAACGTCAATATCTCTACAAATATTTATTATTCTCTGTCGTATACCCAATATTGATGCAGGTTAAGTTTCGTACACCTTTTGCTTCAAATAACCCCATAAAAAAAGTCCAAAGGTGTCAAATTTGGCGAGCGGGCTGGCCATTCTGTAGGACCTCGACGGCCAATCCAACGACCTGGAAAAGTAGTATCCAAATAGTTATCGGGAGTAATGTAGTGGTGCTCCATTTTGTTGGAATACAATATCCATATCGCATTCATTAGGATTCGCTTCGATGATTTCAGTGATTAGAAGATCAACAGTAGTTTCCAGCATATTCAAATACAGGTCCCCTGTTGAATTTTGATCAATGTGGTTTCCCAATATTCCTGCCCAAACGTTAATTTTTTCTGAATATTGGGTATGTGTTTTCCGGAAAACGTGAGGGTTGGTGTCACTCCAATAACGGCAATTTTGTCTGTGAACATTGCCGTTTAAAAAAATGTACATTCATCACTAAAACAAATATTGTGGAGATAGGTAGGATGCCTTGCAATGGTTTCCGCCTTGACTTCGCAGAATTCTGTTCTTTTATCAGGGTCATCTTCAGTTAATTGGTGTACAATTTTAATTTTGTATGGATGATATCTATTCCTCTTCAAAAGTCTCTACACATTAGAAGGAGACACCACACACACACTCGTGTATGATATATGAACAGAATCCTGCCTAAAGAATTATTACTTATGAATAATTTAGGGATCTTATTAAAGTAGTAACTGCAACATTGACTATTAGCTAAGCCTAGCTTTGAGGTAGATAACAGAAGCTTTTAACTACGTATTGATAAACCGGCCCTACTTCGGGGTGGCCCATTCTACCTGAAAGACACTGTATAACTGCTCATTGTCAAAAGTATTCTACGCTATTTATTTTTCCGCTTCAGACTTTTTCTTCGGCGTTCAAGATGGCCCCTCTCGCTCGGCACGCTCTTGGAATAGTTGGGGTAGCTAAAAATAGACCCCGTAGGGAATTCCGATCGGTCGTCTAGAGATGCTCTAAATAAGATTTTCGGTACTTCGTTTGCAGTACATCCGTGGATATCGTGTGAACGTGTGCATCGAATTTCCTGTATTATCGTGCCCTTTTTTTTCGTTCTAGAAAAATTCCCGAAGAAGGCCGTGTCATGGGGAAGAAACGTCGCTTGAATCGGTTCATATCCAAGTGGCTGAAGAGGTTTGGATTTTGTTTTTGGCCGAGATTTCGTCGACTAAAACAGCATGGTTTTATTTTTTTTGTGTTTGTGTGGCTTTTTTTAATGTTTGATTGTGATCAGCTGTTTGAATTTGTTGCTATTGTGTAACAGTGATGCCTTTTTTGATGTACTGTCAAGGGTTACATCCAAAGTGCTCCAGGTTCAATCGATTGAAATGTGTCTAGATTTATGATTTCGAAAATTTTGCGCGACCTACGGTGCCATCTTACACTCAGGTCATTTGCTTAGTGAAATTTCGAAGATCATAGATTTGGAGTACGAGGATTGTATTTTCATGCGCATCTCTATGAGGATGCGATAATCTGAACTCAAAATCCAAATTTTAGGCTTTATGTGAAATATTCCCAAATAATTAAGTTTCGGAAATTATAATTTATCAGAAATACGAGGGTGGTCCCAAAAGTACAGTCGAAGTGAACGGTATTGTGCACACTCAAAGTTATCGGCTCTCTCAAAGGCCAAAAAAACCAATACATGAAAATGAACCGCCTGGATAATTGTTGTTACGGTGACGAATAGACATCGGGGGATGCGGGTATGGTTATCGTCGTCGTCTCATCAATGTTCAGTTCAGGAACTGATCGCGATTTGAGTGTTGAAATTCGATATTGGTGCAGTTATAATTACTAAAAATTTTTGTTATCTGTTTAAAATGTGGTGTCCTTGGACAAGTACTAATAGTAATAATGAGTGTGATAACAACGCAGACTTTTTCCAGTGTAGTGATTTCAATAGAGATGGTGGACAATGCGAAAAAGAGATACCAGTGAATAAGATTCGGATGCATTTGAAGAGAGTATGTTTCAATGTATATAAACATCTCAAGTTTGCTTTCGAGGGAAACAAACTATTATTTCAAGCAACATCAGATTTGATCGAAATTCCTTTCTCAACTGTACGCAAAATAGTCAAAAATAAACCTTATGAACACGCAAGACGCGATGTGATACAGGATTATCAAAATCTTTAGATGTTCATCTAATAAAAGCATTGAAAAAAACAATATAAGACTGTTACAAAAGCAATGAGATTCCTACAACCGAAATCATAAGGAAGAAATTGAATACTTCTGGCCATAACGTGAGCTGCTGTGACAAAACTCTTCAGAATGGGATAAAGAAACTAGGATTTAGATTTATGATAATAGACAAACGTCAAGCAGCTATGGAAAGTAGACGAATAGTGGAATTGCGTAACAAATACTTAGAACAAATAACTAAATATAGACAAGAACAACGGCAAATTTTCTATTTGGACGAAACTTGGTATGACACTCACGACACAGTAGACTGATGGTGCGAGAATGTGTACGCCTAACATGCCTGAAAACAAAGGATTGCGACTAATCATTGTTCATGGACATGAAAGCAATTATTTTCGAGGAACGGTTTGGAAATACATAGATCCCAAATTTGGATGCGAATAGTGTAATAGTTCTTGAAAACGCTTCGCGACGGCTCATCGAAGTACCGAATAAAATTTCAAGGAAAGATGAAATACCGTTTTTTAATGGATAACAATTTGTATTTTGAAAATTATTGTACCAAAAACCAACTACTTGAAGTGTTACAGATAAAAACATTTGAAAAAGTGTGTGCCTTTGAAAGTATTGCTGAAAAGAATGGACACACCATACTGAGACTTCTCCCCTATTTTTGTGTTTTCAATCCAATCGATTTGATTTGGGGAAAATTGAAACAAAGCATTAGGCGTAAAAATAATTTTCCAAAATTTGATAAGAAGGTACTAAAGCTAATTAAAGAAGTATCTAATATTACCGAAGAAGACTGGCAGAAAGGGACTAAAAAAGTGATTTCAGTTGAAAAAGACTAAACGGAGATTGGACACTTTCATATTGATGGTGGAAATAAATTCATTATCGATTTAAATGACGACAGTGATAGTGAAACAGAGAATATGGAAGAGGAATTATCAGAAGCTTT
>WOGR01004495.1:0-14674 GCA_015342045.1 Leptinotarsa lineolata | reverse complement strand
GGGCCATTTGGAGAAATAGTCCATCACAACCCTAAGGTACTTTTTACCGGATTTGGTCATGCGGCCGGCGTTATTTTCTTTAGGGCATGATTTATAACAGTACAAACGATTCACAAACTAAAATTTTTTGTTTCTAATCAGGAAGTGTCTGAATTGGTAAACGACTTTCATATTACAGTAAGTTTTGCTTTTACAAATTGAGACAAGGGAACTGAGTTCACTGTCAAATGGTGAACCAAAGTTTTTCTACATTTCGCATGTTTTTTGAAGGATATGTCAATTAGAATAAATATCAAGATAGTTTGATTGAAATTTCTGAATGTAAATACTATGTTGCACAATTGTATTGGATTCAAAAACAGGAAATACTTCGTACAGTTACTACTTTAATATAATAATATCTCCATTAATACAAGTTATAATTTCGTTTATCATCATATCCTTAAATATTTGGAAGGCTTCAACATCTTGAGCGATCATTATTATGGTTTTAGTAAACAAAGATCAATAGGCGACCTTCTATCGTATGTCAACCATATTGGGAATAAAGCAATCAAAAAACATGGAGAGTCAAGAGCTGTTGCGCTGGATATCTCTAAGGCCTTTGGCCGTTTACCACATGAGGTTTGCTGGCCAAATTGTCGGATCATTTCTGTGTATGGCTCTCCAGCTTCCTGAAAGAACGCTCCCTGCAAGTGGCCGTCGATGAATATCTCTCGAATACTTTTACCAACAACGCTGGTGTTCCCCAGGGATCCATTTTGTCACTATCCCTATTTTAATTGGGACTTATTGGAAAAAACCAAAAATTCAATATATTCCTTTGCTGTCGACAGCACCCTTGTCTGGTCATTTCATTCCAGGACATCGACTGCGGATGCACATCTTCACCGGCAGCAGGAAGTTGCATATCTTAATGAAGATCTAGAAGTGATCTCGAATTGGAGTGAAAGTAACAAGGTTTTCTTCAAAAAGCTGAATGTCTCCGAACCGAATACGTCAGGAGAGACATTTCCACTTTTCGCTTTGATAAATTTGTTGGGGATTAAAATGGACACAAATATGTCTTTTAACAATTATTTCGTTGGAATTGCAAAGGCCGCTTCTCAAAAGCTTGGAACACTGTTCTGAACCAGAAAACTGTACACACTTCAGCAATTTTTGATGCTTTATAAAGCTCAGATCCGACCTTCAGTATTGTTCTCATGTATGGAGCTCCGTCCCTAGGCACACCCTGAAGCTGCTGAATTCCATTCAGAAAAGAGCCATCCAACTGATTGGAGACGCGAACATCACTTGCAATCTTGATAGTCTGGAACATTGGTGATTTGTCTCTCTTCTATAGATATTTTCACGGGAAGTGCTCAACTGACTTGGCACATTTGATTCCACCAAGAGTGGTACCTATCACAATTACGCGACGGATTGTGGCTGGTCATCGTTTTGAGGTTCATCTCAGTACACCTCGAACTCAAATGTTCAAGAACTCTTTCATTCGAAGAACTGCTTTTATGTGGAATGAACTTCCTGAGAACGTTTTTCCCAATGGATTTGATCTCCAACATGAATCACTACTTTCGCACAGGCACCGCTCTTAGAGCCCCTTAAGGATATTCCTGTAGCGTTTGTGTTTCGTCCGTGAGTTATAATCTATGGTATGGAATGCTCTGGAATAGTCAAGAAGAACTGGTATTCTAAATACTTTCAAAATGTTTATGATATTCGTAACTCCTATGGCTTTTCCCAAATCCAGAATGAGATTTGGATAGTGTTTTTGAGTAGTTGACTTTTTTTCCTCGCAAATTTTGACAATGAGAGTAATATATCAGTTGGCCGAAGATCTTTTAATATTTATGTGTAGGAAACTCAGGTAATGGAGTAATATATGCCATTTTCCATGCCGATGGAAAGACACCAGCTGATAAACAATCGTTCACAATATAAGTTTAATATGACTTTATAAATGTAAAAGCTTAATAAAACAAAATGAAAGTGTACCCTACTCTTGTGCATTGGTTTTTATACTTATTAAATGGGTAATTATTATTGTTGAACAATTTCCTCTGAAGTAATTCAGAAGATTTTTTTATCTCTGTTGTTGAAGCAGGACTGTTAAACTGTTGGAATTTCTCTTTGTCTGTGTTTGGCAAAATTTATATAATTAATTGTTTCCAAAAGTCTTCCGATGTTTTCGTCCTTCGGTAGAAAAACGTTTCCTGCTCCAACTTTAAAACCAAATTGATATGATTTCGTAACTGCTCACAGTAGTCATGATTCGATGATTTTCCTGAAAACCATCTCTCAATTTCTCTAATTCCGTGACGTTTTCAATTATCCACGGTTCAATTGAATTCTTGAAGGTTTTATTTATTGAGGAACCATATGTATATCGGAATATACAAAAAAGTACATATCATTTTTCGACCGAATAAATAATTTTACATAAATTGGGTTCTTCCACATCCACTCATCGAAATATATAAAATGGGAATATGTGAGTTGCTGCGTGAATGGAATCAATGAAATATTCACACGACGTTATGCATGAAAGAAAAATATGGAATGACATGTGTCCTTTCTTCATATTCCGATTCATTAATTTTGTAGCAACAATGTTTCAATGACAAAATTAACTTTTTCATCTATTGTCATTAGATCATGGAGCACTAGTCAGTATTTTGTGGAATGGGTATAGAATAAACATTGTTACTTCAGTTTTGGACCTTACATTCGAAGAATCTATTTAGAATGTTGTAATCTATTGAAACCCATATTTCAAACTGGTCGAGTTCCAGAACTTGTAACATTTGTCTACGTGAACTAATCTATAAAAATTCTTCTCCGATTTACTCTACTTTGTGATAAGAAATTCCTAGGATATGAAAGCGAGTTTACAAGAAGTTCTAGAAAATCGTACATTGTTGAGAAAATGAAAACCATTTACATATATGCATCTAAATTTCATGTTAGACAACTTGATGTAATACCCACAAATGAAAAGATTAAGGAACGCTATGGGAATGGATAATCACAATGGGTTTCACGTTATATTCTAAGTATTTTGGATAATTGTAATGATTTTGCTGTGAATTGACTCATTTGAATAGAGAAAGGAAAGTTCATTCACATCTTCAAAAATGTTCAATTAATATCAATTTGTTTTATGTTTCACTAATGACTGACACATTTGGGAGCCTATGAAATTCTCGTTTTGGACTACTGATGAAATTCTTCGAAAAAAAAAACAAATGAATCATTGAAATTTTGCAATAACTGTTGAGCTCTGAACGAAATGATTTGAATAGAAAATTTATAAGAGATATATTTTCTACATGTTTTATATTTTCGATGGTTTGAAAAACGTATCATATTTTGACAGGAAACAGAAAATGTAAAAATTTTAGGAAGTTGAGAGGTATCAAAAAACTCTATATCACCATTATTGAAGATGTCGTTCTGTTCTATCAAGAACGTTCTATATTTTGTTCACAAAAATAACTAGACTGAGACACTTTTGCATTTTTCATAAAACATTCTTGACTTTGTACAGATTTAACTAGGCCATTCAACTGACACTATTATATTAACGTACAGCCGAAGCTACTGGACCTAGAATCTTAAAATATGCAGGTAGGTTATTTGTATAGCGTAAATAAGCATCAAGGAAGAGGATCAGGAATTTCCACCCCCAAGGGGGCAAAATAGGGGTTCAAAAATTGTATTAAATTTCGTCAGTTTTGAAAGTGGAAACCTGAAGTTTTGGGTTGATGAAAAATATTGCAACTACTTATTTAAAATAGTCTGTCGCGAAACTTAATGTAACAAACCAAATTCTATGCGGGCGAAGCCGCGGCTAGCAGATAGTAATTTATATTTTTACTTTCAAAATACAGTAATTTAAAAATATGCCAACTGCACTAAGTGATTTATAGCGTCGAGAATCGAATTGTGTTAGTTATAAAAAATTTTCGCAAAACTAACAGAACCGTCAACGACGTCTGCCCTCACGCGTCTACCCGCATTCGGGTTGCCTTCTTGGTGATAGCGCCCCATCGCTTAGACCGCCCCTCTACCGCCGCGCATCGTCCCCCGTCGTCTTAGAGTAGACGCGACTCGTAATGGCTTACTGCATCGCGTCAAGTTAATCTAATCGTGATAATTTTCAAACGACTTGTCCAAATTACTGTTCGCAGGCTTCAAAAAATGCTCACCGTTAAGAAATTTCGCTCGAATGGAGAGGTTCTTGCTGAAACTGAAACCTTTTTTGAGGCAAATGATAAATTGTTCTACAAAAGTTGTATTGAAATGTTAGAGTGGCACCAGAATGATTGTGTGGCTCTTGATGGAGATTACGTTTATGAATAACGAATAACAAAAAAACGCATTTTCTTTTTTGGGCCCGGGACTTTCGAGCCCAGGTGTTAAATGTATGTTTTGATACTGTTTTTGGATAATATTGAATTAATCTCTAAGAAAATGAAGTACCTAGATTAGAATTGAAGGAATGAGGTTCACAAGTTATGTTTCAATAGAATTGCTTGTTAGTTTGCATATTGGTTAGTATCTGAACGACAAACTGTTCCCTTCCCTCTCAAGAACAGGTGCCTGCTAATATTATATAACAATTTTAAAAAGTCGCTATTGGGATTAAAAAAAAAAATTGATACTGAGAAAATATTGAACCCGAGCGATTCAGTAGTCTATGATAATTCTTCATTTCATTTATATCTAACGTTACTTCTAAGAGTTACTTCTTAACAATTTGTACCATATTTCCGGAAAAGCGTTCAACTCATATATTTTTATTATTGCCAATATTGAAATGGCAAAAACATGCCTCATATTCCACAGACACATGTTATTATTGCTATCCCTTTCCCTTTCTATTGATATATTGGAATCGATTTCAGCAATTTATCTAAGCGAGAAAAGGTTCAATCGCTAATAGGGTTTGTTTTCGATATTCTGGCTCTAAATAGAAACACATTTTCCACATATAGTTTCGAACTATTAGTTTACTTAGGATGAATAAAACACTGGTGTAAAATTTGATTGGTTTGATATGGTTGATGTATATATCGTAGCCATATTTGTTTCTGGCCATTCATGTATTTCTACTATTTTTCAATTAAAATTGTTTGAATCGTCCGTTTCAACTATTGTTGCCAGGTGTTTCTTTGTATTTTGTGATTTTTTGCAGACACTACGTTGAATCTTTTCAGATTCGCAAATAATGATAAAAAACGCAACACTCTCATATTGCACTTCTATCACTGTATCTGTATCTATGAATACTTACATATACTCTTCGAATGTTTTTTACTGATTATTTCAGTAATATTTCTTACTACTCAACATTATTTTGCCCCACGTTGGGCGCCAAATCATGATCCTCGTAGACGAGTGCAAGAAACTTTTTGGTAGTATAAGTACAAAAAATATTTTTTTTCTCTAAAAAGATTACATCTTCTCTTCGGCATCAACAGTCCTGATGATGCAAGTCCCATTTGTCTTACTGTATTTTTTTTCTCTGAAAAGATTTCATCTTCTCTTCAGCATCAACAGTCCTGATGATGCAAGTCCCATTTATCTTACTGTACCGTTCAGGTATCGGATGGCATCAAAACCCAGAATATATCTGGTTTCAATTTTTTAACAATTTTTACTCTTCTATAAAATATTCAAGGCTAATGCAGATAACCAACTTATAAAACTACAATTTCACTGATTGAATTGTTTGTATGTACTTATAATTTTTGGAACCATTTTCATTTCATTTTCATATTCGATAATTGAAGAATGGGATTGTTCCAAGATGTAATTGTTCTCACCAATGCCCTTCTATTTTCAGTTCCTGAAAATTCAAATTGTTGGCACTCAGCACCATTAGTAATTCAATTCCAGTCTTCAATTGTCAGTGACATATTCATCCGCTAATAACACTAAAGAAATCAGCCTTTACGTAAGCAGCCATCAGGTTATTACAAAGCGAAGCTGAAGAAGTATGTGATGAAGCAGCAAACATCTTGCGGAAGATCCCACCTGGAGTAATCTTTCCGGAAACTAACTCCAGGCAATCCAAAGAAGATATCTTTATTTTATCTGCGAATAATTGTAATGCCAGATCGTTAGCACATTAGTCTGCAAATTTAATCTTTCGTATTTATATTATAATCGCCTTAACTTTGTTTTCGTGAATGTTTATAAAGTAACACTTCATTGTGAGATTTTCGCTCAACATATTCAAGTTACACTTTATTATAAACTGTTCAGTGAAAGTGTTACTTGGATTTTCTCCAAGTATCAGTCAATGTAGGCTTTCACGGCTGGCGTCAATATTTTGGTTGGTTTCTGGGTTTTGCCGGGGTCTTCTTTGGTTATAGTCTGCAAACGTTTCAACTGCAACTGCGGCAATCATCTCCAGTGGCGTCGTAGAAGTACTTCTTGACACGTTGACTGACACGTCATGAAGAGTACTTTGACCACGCCACTGAAGATGAACGCCGCAGTTGCAGTTGAAACGTTTGGAGATTGTAACCGAAAAAGATAACGCAAAATCCGGAAACGAACCAAAACATATCAGTCAATTATGTCACAAAACTTTTCAAACATTACCTTCACATATTTAGTATATACGAATTCAATTCGAATGTCATAAAAACTAAAAAGTTACCGAACGTCGGCAGTTTCTTTGTATGACATGGGCGGCGTGGTATAATAATACGAGGTCTAATCATTATTTTTATGTGGGAGATTTTATATGGTATAAACTAAAAATTTTATTAGACCTGGTACATTAGAAAATGTATCATGTATATAACCATATTCGTAATCGACACTATTCACTAAATACGAGTAGATTTACTATCAACACTTGATATTTTTCCGACATCAATCAACTCTCTTGCATTTTTCAGTTCCTTATAAAATGAAAATAATAATTTATCATATTCCAGGAAATACCCAACATTTGATGCAACCATTCAAAAATACGCAGTATTCTTTGGGGAATATAGCAACAGCATTCTATACTGGACTATGGGCTTACGACGGCTGGAACAACTTGAATTACGTTACAGAAGAAATAAAAAACCCATCAAGGTAATTGTTTTCGTTACATGTTTTTTCCACTAGATGTAGAGAAACTCATATTTCCCCGTAAAAATTTGTGACCCGAAGTCACTTGTGGAGTTATAAATCGTAATAGCAATAAATTATATTTTTGGTTAGTACAAATTTGTGAGAATATAATCCAAACATTTTGGCACTTATCAAGAACATCGGACAAAGAGCATCGTGATATTCTCAATATGAGATTGACTCAAATCATCATGTTCCAGTTTTGTTTTGTCGTTGCAAAAGTGTCGAAAAAGCCTCTCAAAAATTACTGATTAAATCACTTTCATATAGAATAATCGGTCCAAAATTATTCGATAGAATTTGAATTGAAATGGGTATTATTTTAGGCGAGATTAGTTTTTGAAAAAAACCTGGAATGCCAAAATTTTTTCTGTTCATTAGTTTTTGTTAAAAAAGAATACTTAGAAAGCCAAAAAATGGGTTGATCAAAAAGTAATCCCTCCTGAAAATATACCCTTTTCAATTTAACAAGATTCCTAGACCTAGGATTGAATGATGAGTGTATGAATGTCTTTACGTAGTGTCATCGTTGTGACGATTCTGGTTGGATAGATGTTATTTCGAGCGGTCATTTTGTCAATTTATAACCATAACCCAAGTTGAACTTTATACAACAGGTCGCACAGATCTTAAATAGGTGGGACGTGTCTCTTGGTTAGGAATAGCAAACATTTTTCAATTTTTTTTGTTTAATGGATATAGTCATATTGTGATATGTTTACATAGTTGCACAATTCGAGGAGGATACAAAATCGTTCTGTTACGTGAGGCATGTGACAATTCACATGAGTATCAATTATCAAAAATTTATCAGCTCATGAGTTCATTACTAAAATTATAGTTTTACAAACTTACACATTTCGCCGAGACAATCGAGCACTTTCAGGATTTCACAACAACAACTTTCTACTTTCCGCACTTTTTGGGAATCCTCAATTAGATCTTCATTCAAATGGTTCATGTTAGGTCTCAAATTTACCCTTTCTCTATTCATAGCTACATAAAAAATCAAGTCGCTCCGGAGCGCCAATTGATTTTTTGGTTGTTTCATAATTTATATTACTTTCTAAATTTTGAATTATCACAAAGCTACATGCTATCTAACTGCAACTCTAATTCTCTAATTAATTCTGAGTCCCAACTAGGAATCGGAATTGAATGTTTTTAATGAATGGTATTGGCATATTTATGTGATCTCTACCTGCCATCAGGGAGAGATCATATAAATCACGTCACGTATCAATTTTCGATTTGAAAATTTGGCCGATTCCTTTTGTCTCGAACTGTTGCAGCCACTTATGTTCGAATGTCTAGGGTTAGGTGAGTGCATTTTCTGATTGAATATTGACTTTAGCTTTGGAAACTGATATATTTATTTATTGATATACCTACATCTATATCGAGGTTGAATTCAAGCATTAATACATCTCGGTTGAATTCAAACATTAATACATCTCGAACTCAAATGATTCATGCTTCTTTTCAAAATTATTTATGGGGCAATCACATCGTGTCTTATTCCGAAACTCCGAAGCCCACCATTGATGTTGATAGTGTTTCATGTAAGTGAAATTTTATAGGTATGTTACATAATATGTTATATTGGCTTTTATTTTCAGTTCCTATCTGAAGGTAACTTTTATGCAAGATCTGCACATGATTGTAAAGAATTTATGTTGAACTTGATTGCTTTCTGTCTTTCTTAATTAGGTTCGCACATTTTTTGTATGGAGAAGGAGAAAGTCAAAAACCTTCTTTTCCCAAAAACTAATTTCTCCTAAAAATACATCTCTTTCAATTCAAACAAGATTCCTATAACTGGGATTCAATCAAATAACCGTATGAATGTTATCACGTACTGTCATAGTAACATGATAAAATCAACTCTTCCGTGACATACAGTCGTAATGTTATGATTGAATTGAGTGTCTCATCTTGTATTGTTATCCAGGATAGTACTGATAGAGTAAAAAGACAAGTATCTTAATTCCGAAACTTCGAAGTCCGCCATTATGGCGCCATATTGGCTGAAAAACGGTCGAAAGTAACTATCAAAGAGAAGAAAAACCTGTCTTTGCACTCCTGAAAATGCCTGCCACTCATGGCGGCAGAAAATTCATCCAAAATAAATGCTGGTCATCAACCAAAAAACGAAAAAAACATTTTTTTTCAAGCCGGAAAAAAGTGTTCCTAGCTAAGGTCTCAATTTGCCCTCTACGAAACGAAAACTGACGGTGTGTTAACACCGTCTTGGCGTCTACTCTTTTATATCATTTTTGATTTCAAAGGCTTTGCTTATTATTCTGTCGTAATGGTTTGATGTTTTTTTCAAGAAAAAATACAAACACTACAGGATAAACCTTGAGGTGCTCTCAAAACGGTGCTTGTGCGAAAGTAGTGATTCACATTGGATTTGAATCGCTGGAGATTGAATCCATTGGAGAAAACTTTCTCAGGAAGTTTATTCCACATGAACGCAGTTCTCCAAATGAAAGATTTTTAAACAGCGAAGTTCGAGGTGCCAAGTCCCTTGAACACTTCCCGTGAAAGTATCTATAGAAGAGAGACAAATCTCCAGCCTTTCTTTGATGTTCCAGACTATCAAGGTTGCAAGTTATGTTTGCGTCTCCAGCCAGGCGGATGGCTCTTTTCTGGATGGAATCCAGCAGTTTCAGGGTATGTTTAGGGACGGAGCTCCATACATAAGAGCAGTACTCCAAAGAAGGTCTGATCTGAGCTTTATAAAGCACCAAAAGTTGCTGAGGTGTGTACAATTTTCTGGTTCGGAATAGTGTTTCAAGTTTTTGAGAAGCAGCCCTTGCAATTCCAAGAAATATTAGTGTCCATTTTAACACCCAACAAACTTATCGAAGCAGAAAGCAGAGTCTATTTTGTGGTCTATTCTAGAACATTGTTTATTGCTGTAAGGGAAACTGATAATGTTCCGGGTCAATTAAAGCATTGTATTTTGTGAAATTTTTTGGGGAGTCTTGATTCAACAATTTTTTATGTGAATACGTACGCCTTCGATATATTCATTTCAGTATAAAGTAGAACATTTTCTTCTCTGTGAGTCTATTGAAGTCGAATATGATTTAGAACTTGCTATGATCATTTCACCCCCATTTTGAAGTTCATTCAAAGTGAAGGTGATTGTCAGTGAATAACCTATAGAAACTGAATGGGAATTTGTACTTAAAACTAAGCAATCAATGTTTCAGCACTGATGCTGAATTAATTTTCGATTGTGCTGGTTTTGTATTTGTTCTGATTTCAAATGACCATAATCATTTGATAGTTCATGTTCATGTTTCGGCTTTCTTTATATACGAATTATGAATTTTGTAGTCTGCTTCGAAAGCTTGTATAATACTGCTGTACTTGAAGGTACTGTAACTGTTTGGTTAGATCAGTGGTTCGTTCTTATCGTTCGATCGACCAATTGTGAACGGTGGCTCTAGCCAGATGAATCAACAACCAGATTTTCACTGCGTATCGTTAATCCCGTGCTAGAAAAAGCACGTTAAGAAGTAAGACCCCGTTAATCTTTGAATCGCATCAATAGTTACCTAACAGATTCATAAATTTTTGTTAACAATTACAGAAACCTGCCTCGTAGCATAATAATCGGAATACCTCTTGTGACGGTTTGCTACGCCCTCATAAACGTTTCCTACCTGACTGTGATGTCACCCATGGAAATGATGACCAGCGAAGCGGTGGCAGTTACTTTCGGAAATCGAGTGTTGGGAGTCATGGCCTGGTTGATGCCACTTTCAGTCACCATTTCAACTTTCGGCTCGGCCAATGGAACATTGTTTGCCGCAGGACGACTCTGCTTTGCAGCCAGTCGAGAGGGACATCTTTTGGACATCTTGTCGTACGTGCATATCAGAAGATACACGCCTTCGCCTGGTTTAATATTCCATGTGAGTATATCAGAAGCTATAATAACCAAATTTGAATATTATAGGTTATTTTTCTTCTTAGGGATTGTCTATTTTTTGTTCAAATGAAGAGGATATATTGAAAATATCTTCAATGACTTGTTGGTGTTGGTCGTATTGCTCCCGTTATTCCCAAACAACTGCGCACCTTGCTCAATTTGATAGAGATTGCCGCTTTTTTGACTTTGGCACAAGAACAAAGGTGCTTAAATAATAATATGTTTGGCCATCCGCATGTATAGTCAATTTTTTGGGTCTGATTACATACCCTCTGTTTTCCCATGATGCATCTGACCATCCTCCGTTTGTCTTTTCTTTCTTTCTATATGCTGGTTTTCAGATAATATGAGATCTAGTATCTCGTTCAGATTTTCAACTTTCCCCGACGCTTGTTTCTCTTCACTACGGAGATTTAGAGTTCATTGTCCCTCCACCTTGATCCTTTTGGTGAATGATAATATGGTCTCATTTCATCTTTTTATACTGCATGCATCATATCACTACATTCTTATATTTGTTGTGGATTAGGATGACTAAGTCATATTTGTTAATTACTTCATATTCATCATCCAGCAGATGTAGTAGCTTGTCCATTTCAAAATGAGAACAATCGTCCTTCCCCAAGGATAATTCTTTGCTACCTATACTATTCTGATTCCCTGATAATGCTATTGTGCACTAATATTCTAAGCTTGCAATCTGCCTAACTGCAGCTGACGCCTGGATTATGGATTCCACAGATGTGCATATCAGAGATTATACGTTGTCACCTATATTAATATTCATGTGATTATATTTATAGCCATAAAAGTGAATAGAGAGGCCCAAATATCTGTATTTTTTCAATTAGGTTACTTGTCATTTGTAACTTATAGATCGTAAATATTATTATAAATCAAGCCCATGGTGTGGTACGGTCATTAGCTGCCTCTGAGAGTGAAACTACATGGCATTTATCGGATACCCTGTGAGTGTGGAAAATCCTATATTGGTGAAACTAAGAGGCCATTGAAAGGGGGAAAGGGGAAACCAGCAAATTAGGAATAGCAAAGCATGTTTGGACTCATCAACATAACATCGAGTGGTCCCAAGCTGAGATCATCCACAGGGAGGAACACTGGTTTAGAAGGAAATTCAAAGAAGCCGCATATATGTTATCCAACAAATTATTCAGCTAAGCTAGCGTAGAGATACGCAACATATGGAAACCTATAATCAAGAGGAAAACGGTCAACTCCCGTCAAACGGACAACTCCCGTCAAACGGACATCTCCCGCTAAACCGGTGAAGCGGGGGGAGGGAAGGGGAGATAAGTGAAAGTACTCGAATGAACCATAAATAGTCATTTTTCGGAATAGCTAGTCCAGTCATCACCCAAAGACGATTGTGGATACTAACAATCGAAACGTCGTGAAGTAACTTGGCTCAATTTTTATTCATTTTTTTTGTTTAATTGTGCAATTATTAAGTTTTTGTTTGTATTTCATTTCAGGGTTTTTTTGCCTAATGAATTGTTTTTTTTTAAATTTTCAATTGTGTTGGTTCTTTCAAGGATTTCAAATCATTATCAGACAATGGAAGTCCGAACTATAAAAGGCAGATGTGTTTTTGTCCTTTTTCTTTCATCAATATTTACCTATTGAATATTAACATTTGATCTCTTCTTTTGCAGTCACTAATTGCTGGTGCCATGGTTCTCTATGGTACTATAGATTCGCTGATAGACTTCTTCAGTTTCACTGCTTGGATTTTCTATGGTGGAGCTATGGTAGCTCTCATAGTGATGCGACACACCAAGCCCAGCTACCCCAGGCCCTACAAGGTACAATATTCTATTTGTTGCATTCTAGATTTAGGATGGCTTTCTGTTATATTATTGATATGATTGATTTCCCAACTGCAAGACTGTTCAATTCAAAATTGTTTTTAGGTGCCAATTATCATTCCGTATTTGGTATTAGTGATTTCTCTGTACCTGGTGATAGGTCCTATAGTAGATAAACCAACAATCGAGTACCTGTATGCATCCTTGTTCATACTGGGTGGGATGGTGTTTTACTTTCCCTTCGTCCACTACAAGCTACGAATACCATTCATGGGTGAGTACATCATTTTACTTCACGAATAAATTTCAGTATTATTTGTCTTAAGACCTTAAAAACTATATAGAAAGTTCCACCATTGAGGTTGTTCCTCTCCACGAGATGAAATGATCCTGTGAGGATTAACCAAAAGAGTAGAATAAATATTCTGAATTTCATACCCATCCAATAGAAAAGAAATATATTTATGCAAAGTGCTTTGAAGAAAGCTTGAATCTGGGATAATCAGAAGAGAGGCAAACCTAGCTTTCATCAAACTATCCCGAAACAATATATTTATTTATTTAACGGGTAGTCCCAATTACAATTTGTTATGGAAAAAGAAATTTATAAAATCTTAAACTAAACTAAAGATAATAAATACATAACACCATACTAATAATATGAAGCAAAATACAATATAGTAGTAGTAAAATCACAGTACGATATAGTGGTGAAATACAAAATAGTGGTACAATATTGTGGTATAAAAAAAAAGAAGATAAACAATATAATTATGCAGTAGTACACAATAATCAAAGGAATTATTTCAGGAAATAATGTGACTCAGTTCAATTTTGATGGTTTTTGTGGAGCTGTCAAAGATAACCTATTGATACGTGTTACCATTTCTGAGCATTCGAGTTACAGGAGAGAAAAATTCATAATTTGTGGAGTTGAACGGTATTTTAAATGTTTCGGTACTGACTCTGGTCTGTCTGTTGACATTCAAATTATTTAAAGATAAAATCTCCTCACAGTTGATGTTGCCAGTTGAAATTTTGTTTAAAAAACATACATCTAGAATAATTCTTCTATTCTTTAAGCAGCAAGATGAATATTGAGGGACTGAGTTCTCCTCAACTTTAAGAGATGAAACTTCACTAGCAATTGAGGTCAGTTAACTCGGGATTATTATAAATGCTAACATCTGGTACACGAAGCCCATATGTGAATCTTTTGGAGTCAATTAGATATATTCGATCTACAAGGAAACCAAATTCAGTATTAATTGAGAATGTGACAAAATGTCTACTGATATTGCATCACAGGAGAGATGAACAGATTTCTATATATGGGCATATGAAAGTTTTCATTCGTTATAAAGGATTTGTATTCCATTATTTGAAAAAAAAATATCAAAAGATGGTGACTTTCGTGGTAGTGGGAATGATCTGACAAAATTGCGAAGTACGGTTTTTATTGGCTACACAAGTATGCAGTTTATTACACTTTGGAATTTGGAATCTTTCGCTTGACTGCTACACCTCACTGAGTTGATTTAACAATTTGCCACATTATCCAAATCTTCCCGGCAGGAATAAAAAACAAAAACAGTTTTTTTGTGTTGTTTGGAGTTTCGCGTACTCTTTCTCTCTCTCTTCCTTCGATACTTATTCTTATGTCATGCGCTATAAAAATATTTATTGTGAAAATTATATAATAACAACACAATTGTGTTGATAATTTTCATCAAGTCATGGTGAGTCCTGAACATTTTGTGAA
>WOGR01004494.1:0-14676 GCA_015342045.1 Leptinotarsa lineolata | reverse complement strand
CTTTCTTCACTCTGCCATTATGCTCGAGCATACCCACACGTACTCACTGACTCTTTGTGTTCGGGGTAAAAACCGACCTTATCCGGATCGCTACCAGCGGCTGGAGGTACGCTGGTGAGCAAAGTTTCCGAGGCGTTCACACTGACGAATTTTGGTTACAGTAACCGTTGCTGTAACAGCTCGGCTCGCCAATGAGTACCCGGCTTCACACCTTCCTCACTTAGGCGCTCGAAAGAAAACTCAAGTTTCTCAATGTGCAGGCTCCCAAGTAGAATAAAGTATATTTCCTTGTTTTTGCTTAGTTTTTGTATCAAGAATCCGTAAAATCTACAGAAATGCAGGGAAAAGTGACTGCACCTTTCAGAAATTGGTAGAAAGTAGAATCAGATCCCCTTTGTATACCAAAAATAACGTTTTTCCGTCACATTACATACTTCAGAAAATGCGACAAACAAAATATGACATCAACTCAACTCATTCCACCCATCTTCTACTTGGGGAAGCGGCGAAAGAGCAGATGAAAACGTTTTCCATTGTCGACAGATATGTCACAGCTCGAGAATCTAACAGTATATTCACGTTGTGGAAACCCTTTAGAAAAATAATGACGATAAGCACCAATTTGTCCGAAGAAAAGAAGGAATTTCTCCCTCGCAAAGATTTTCTCAGAGCCAGACTCGGCTCCACCTTGTATGATAAATTCCGCGTTTCCACGGCACCAAATCCAGCAATTTCCCGTATACATGTTCGCGGAAGAGCATTATCTGCCTTTATGTTTTTCTTGGAATAATGAAGCTCATCCCCCCAGTAACTAGAAAGACCATTAAAAATCGATCTTTCTAGTTTTAACTTCGGATGTCATACACACTCCCCACTTATGCTGATATACGGCATGTGGTTTGTTTAGAATATGAATCTTGTGATGAACTTTTCGAATAAACATCCTTCTTCGAGAGAAAGAGAGAGAGAGAGAATATCTCTGACGTCCCTTCCCAAAGTTTACTTTCAATTGCTCTTTTTGTTCGGTGCTCATTTGAATGTTCCAGGAAAATTATAGGTTTGTTTCTTTGTCGCTAAATAAAGACAGTAATGGAAAACTGAGTTTCGTTTTATTGTCATTAGCAAAGGCTTTATGAAAATGTTCGACATATTTCCTTAAAGTTATTTTTATTCTCTCGAAACTCTTTGTTGATATAGTTCACTTAATAAACAACTTGCAATGTTCATATTTAATTAACTGATACTTGAACAGTCACTCTAACTACTATAGACTAGAGTTAATCCAAAAGAAACACAAAACAAAATTTTATACATCATGAAATGTAGGTGAAGAGTAGTCAGACAATGCAAAACAGGAGTTGGATCTACGTTCACTCCTGATAGATAATTCATTTGATTTCTTTGTCCTTATCACAATAGAAATATATCTTCAAGATTATGCATGAAAAATATTGTCATTTCAGCAAGGATAATGAAAGGAAGGTTAGCCTGATTGATGTTTAACATTCAAGAAACGCTTGGACGATGTTCATAGTTGGTGCCAGAGGGGACAGATATCTGGAAACCCCACCAAATCTGTCATAGCCACCTTTAGTAAGATGAGTAATGTGGATGATTTCACTCCACCTTCCTTCAATGATGAGGTTATCGCATTTGCAGCGGAAATTGAATATAAAGGTATTATCCTCGATGAAAAACTCAGTCGAAACGACAACTTGGAAAACGGATTTCACAGAGCAAGATGCTCCCATGGGACTTGTTGAGGAATCTGTGGAAAATATTGCGGATGAAGAACCAAATAAATCTATTGGTTATGTATGAAGATTGACAGATCAATGATCATGTAAACAGTAATTACCTGGTGACTTGCATGGCTATATCCGGCGCCATCATCAACACACTATCAGCAAAAATGGAAATCATTCTACCTTCTCTCTCTTTCTAGATCGAGCACACATATAATTGCATAAAACAGACTTATTAGTAGCGTAGTAGACTACTGGGCGGTACTGATAGTCTCAGTATTCTTGGAATGACCTCTTATTCAATACCTCCAACAATCAACTGCGACCTGCCTCTTATGGTCCTAATGCCGAGCGAAGTTCATTGCTTCTGATCCGAATAGTTTGGCCACACTTGTCTGGAAGGTGATCAAAAGCTACTGACTCGCTCTCAATAGATGACGCTGCAAGCAAACCATTGTCATCGCTGCAGGCTTTACAAAACACTGAAAACCTGGATTGTAAGAAGTCTCAGATTCCTAGCAAAATATACCAGGATTGGCTCATTGCAAGGCATTTATGTTTCTTTAGAAAGTATTAAACAATTGTTGGATTAAAGGAGAGATTAATGGTAGAGAATAATTCTGGCCATGATCGAGAGTCTCAAAAAATCTTTGCAGTTTGTAGAGGAGGATCTAATAGATTCAGTTCATTTTGGACCTACTCACTTACCTTTTACCGAAGTTACTTTCAATTGGATTTTTTGTTAGGTGCTTCAGTGGATGTTTCTGGAAAATTATTGGTTTTTTTCTTTGTCGCCAAATAAAGTTAAAATGGAAAATGGGTTTCTTCTTATTGCCATAAGGAAAATTATGAAAAATGCTGATAGCAACAATCAGAAATTATTCTATAGTATACGATAATAAGAGACAGTATAAAGTAATAACACTAACAAGTAATGAAAATTAAGAGAGAAATTTAATTGAAGTTGATATAGTGGATAGATGGGAAGAAATATTTCAGAGTACTGGAAAGAAAATGAGCGTGGAAAAAACATATCAAGGTTCGTAAGAATTCAGATAGAAAGATGGAAAAGGAAATAAACCCAGACGATAAAGAAGCCACAACAAATATTAAAAAAAAAACAAGCATCATGGGAGGATGAAATCATCGAAGATATGTTGAAAGCGCTATCATACCCGGACAATCAAAACTTCCTGACAATTATGAATGAAGCTATGAACGAAGAAGGCACTAGAAGAATAACAAATGGAAATAATGAAAAAACACCGATTCATAGAAAAGGAGATGCAAGAGAATTCAGTAGTTATAGAGGAATAACTATATCTACTGCAGTAGCAGAATTTTAAGCAAGATTCCTGGCAAAATGTCTCAGAAAAAAGCTACAGAATATCTTGGACAGGAATTAATTTAACCAAAGCTTGCATTAAACACAAAGTAATTTGATGGAAGAACTATCCCCACGACAGAACTAAAGTACTATCTCCCGAAGCTCGTTTCGCTGACCTAATTTGCGTCATCAGTAAATTAATAAATCTTCATCTCGACACGAAGTGCTTCGATATTGGCGTGGGAAAATTTCTACAATTAGATTCATTTGAAGTCGATGGTTTCAATTGCATCATCAAAAAAAAAACAATGTACTGAAGAATATTTCAGATTAGTAAGAGATATAAAAGAAGCAAAACAAAAAGGAGAAAAGAAATGAATGAAAAGATTACTAAGGAAAAGCCAGAAACAATAATAGTAAGGAAAAATAAATAACAGCACTAAATTTGATAAAGCAAGGAAGAATTACATAAACGTGTAAACATTGAAATAACTAGGCCCCAAAATAATAGACAAAGGAGATAGAGTCAAAAGAAAGAAAAACAGCAAGAGACAATGTATCTAAAAATATTTTTCATTCCCATGAAAGAGAGTCGTTTTGAAAAGTTGGTTAGTTAGACCAATACCTATACATGCAGTGAAGTCATGGGCATTAACACAAAAACAGAAAAGAAATTGACTGCTACAAAAATGAAATTAGTATGATCAAAAAATAAAACAAGATTGTATAGAAATAGAAGTTGATATACCTACAGAGTATAACATTACACCTGATAGACAAAACGGTAGAAGAAATCTAACAACACTAGTTGTTAGATTTGCAGAATGCAGACAGAATGAAAGATGAGAAAATAGAATAATGAGCATTAGAAATAAAATAGGAAGATGAGAATACAAAAATAAGAAACGACCAAGAAACGAGGAGTGCTGAGGTAAAAAAAAGAAGAATGTGTTGGTAAGAGATAACGCGATAACAACATGAAAGTTCATAAGAGATCTTTAGGAATTGTGTGAGTAAAATTGAAGAAAAAAATCACATGGTGCGTTTTGAGAACTACAACATACCTTCGTAAAACACTGGAACACATTGTTTCAATTTCGTTGAAACACTGTGATGTTGGGAAGAAGTCTTTGGATTGTTATTTCTCCACCATCCTACAAAAAAACTGGAAAACTTCAAATTGTGATGTTCTCGCTAATTTGGACCAAATTCCTGTACCTACCCCCTTCTTCCTCCCCCCTTTCGACAGCAACGTTCATCGAACCCTGCACGTTCTAACAGATTGAAATATTCCATAACTAATTATATATTCATAATATTTTTCGAAAAGCATCGAATGCGACACGACCGAATGCTAATTGAATTTATATGAATTATCATCGGTGCATCCGCGGCCGTTTATTAAAAATTCATATATATCTTAACGGGACGAAGAAAACTCATAACAATTAGTTTCGAACGTCGAAAAAAAAATTGTTGGCCAGCACTTTGTTCCTACACTCCTTATTAGAAATCCCATAAAGAATCATACAATGGCAGAGTTATCTGAGTTATGTCGGAACATTTACATATTTATGTCATGGGTGTAGAAATTTCAGTCGCTAGAAGAGGGGAGACGGGCATGGGCGCACACCGGACTAGTTCGAGAGGGGGAGCGGAAGGGAAGTGATTTCTCACACCTCCGAGTGCTATTTTTTCTGTAGGAATTTATGTTAACGTTCCGTCCGACACCTCTCTATAATATAACTATAACAATGGTTGTGGCCATCTCGGAAAACTATCATAAAAATTTGAATATGTGATTTAATTAACATGAAAACATAATAAAGTTTAGCAGTTTCACAACAGCACGCTTCAATGTAATCGTAGTGAGACATTTCACACCTTGGTTCGGAATGGACCGCCCGTGGTAAAAAAAAACACCACATCGAAAATCTGGGCCATGCAATAGTCTCCAAGAGATCATCTCTAGCAACGGTTCATCATTTTGTGAAAGTTAATAAACGTCCATAAAATATATCTTATTGAACAAAGCCGAATGAAGATTTGGCTCTCAAACATATTTTGTCAAGACTAGAATGACTCTTACCGAATATTCGGTGAAGTGAATAAAGTTAATTTATATAATCAATTCATAACGGAGATTCCCAGAAACGAACCATTTGAACTAGTTTTTATGAACAGTCTTTGCCATTTTGACAACAATAAAATCAAACATTCTTCTTCTAATGGACAAGGAAAATGTACAATATGAGGGGCTAATCTAACACTAACTCTTGGCTTATTGAAATTTGTCAATGTTTTCGTATCATTCACTTATTTTTCATAAAATTTGCAGTTGTCCATTGTGTGCCAAATTGTACCCTTTTGAATTGAAACTCGAAAAGTTGCTGTAACTTTTTTCCGGTCGAAAATTTCTTGTTTCTATGAAAACATTTCCAAAGCATTTTTTACATAGAATTCAATGATGTGAAAATATTTTTACAAATGAGATATCAAGAGTTATTGATGGAAAACATTTTTTTTTGATGAGGCCCCCTGTATATTCATGCATATTTGAATAGAGCTTAAAATTACTTTTCTAAATATGTAATACATACACTTGTAGTTTTGCTAAAGTCATCTTTGAATGTAGATTTTGAAACGCACACTTTGATCAAGTAGGCTTTGGACTATGAGGCGATAAAACAGAATGCAAATCTTTACTGGTAGCAGTCAAATTTTGATAAAGGCAGTAAAGACGCTCTTCAATTTGTGGTTTTTGTTCAATTTTCAAACACATTCTCGATGAAGTATGAGAATTATGAAAAATGGGATATGATGGTCAGTTTCATACAAACCGGGGAAAATGCAGAAGCAGCAAGCAATTCGTAACACGAGAGGTATCCAGAGAGGTATAGAGACATTTTTGCAAGATTGCGACAAAACCTAATTGATGGTGGTCAATTTGAAAAGAAAAGGCCAATCAAATAGAGAAGAGGAGTTGGAAGAAATAGTCGTTTTGAGAACTGTTGAAAATAATCCCAAAACGTCAACGCAAAATTTGAAAATATCAACAGGCCTACCAAGAACTAACGTTAGGAGGATTTTCAAAAAACACAAATTCAAGCCATACAGGACCGGGAGAGTTCATCAACTCAAACCAGGAAATTTTGAACGCCGCATGGCTTTTTGCCAGTGGTTCCTAGAACGTGCGTGATTTTTAGTGGAATTGTATTTGGACAAACGAAGCTTATGTGGGCAGTGCCGGCATTTTCAACCGCTACAATTCTAATACTTGGCCACAACAAAATCTTCATTGTGAAGCAGAGAAGTCAAAGAAAATTTGGATTTAGAAATCTTAAGGCAGAATATTGAACCCCTTATTGATAAATTGCCACTAATGGAGCTCAGAAAAATATATTTTTAACAAGACGAAACTTCGTCTCACAACACTGCTATTGTCACCAATTTCTTGGATGCAAATTCTGGTAATAATTGGATAGCCAACCAAGGGCCCAATTGTTAGCTGGCTAGGTCACCGGACCTAACGCCTAAGGACTTCTACATTTGGAGAAAGTTGAAAGATATTATTTTTAGATTGCCGACCAATTCTACATACGAATTTGAAACGGCAGTGATGCAAGGTTTCGCTTCTTTCACACTCCTATTGAACTAATTAATTCTGCAAAAAACATTCAGAAAAGGTACCGTATGTGTGTAGGAGAAGCTGGTAGATATTTCGAATGCTTTCTCTGAAGAAATACATTTGTCTGTTCTTCATCATAATTATTATTGTTGAATTTTCATTTATTAGTAGTGAATATAGTATAATAGTAAATATAGTATAAATGTTTCTCAACATTTGATAGGTAAAGTGTCCAATTTGGCCCTCTCTGTAAACATGTATTTGAGTTTGTTTTTTATTCACATAATAAGTACCAAACAATGAAGGCTTTGAGCCAATCTGTTTTATGAGTGTATCGTGGATCCGAGCATAATTTCAGGCAAGTGGCACAGCTCGGCAAATCTACCTGTGCCACTGAATATTGAATGCGCAGTAGATCAACCAACGGAGTGAGAGTCCATTAACATCGAGGAACTGTAGAAAACATCGTGTTAGTACAGTAAGTGTAGAAATTATTCTGTGTGGTGAACTATGGGTTATTTATTGTCTCCGAAAATGCCTTCGAAGGTTCCCCGCGGACAAAAACCAAGCTGGTGAGCTCCTGTTGAATCTGCTTGAAGAAATAATAGACTCCTCGATAACAACTAGTTTGAAAAATCAAATCGATGCGGTTAACATGATTTTGCAAGACGATCTCATTTACTTTAAACATTTAAACAAGATGAAACATCCTTCTCACTACCTCCTTCCAGTTGAGACATTGATTCTCTAAATTTTTTCTCTAGGGACATCTGAAATCGATAATTTATAAAACACCCTTGATATTCGGAAGGTTTCAAGAGAAGATTAACAGCTGCGTGTAGAGAACCTCGAGCAGAAGTTGTTCAGGATGTTAGCTTCGAGAGCAGATTTCATCACTGTTTAGAAAACAATGGATAACACTTCAAAAATTTAATAAGATGAAAGACTTTTTATGAATTTTCAAAGTTTTATTGCAAAACATTTGATCCTTAAACAAGCTTTACGGTTTGACCACAGTAGAATACAACCAGTAGATTCTCTTACCACGTTATCCACCCGAGTTGCCGATGACCTTCAACTGCTCTTAGGATGAGATTCTCATCCAACGCGTTCAGTGCTGTAGTATCGAAGGTACCACGGGCATCGTATTAGTTATAATAAACGGTCGGATATCAACACATGTGTGGACCGAATGTTGGGTTCTTGAAGAGCCGGTGAAATAGACGTACGGAATAAGTTACTTACCACAAAATCTTCTATAATATCCGTAAATTTCGTTTTTATATGAGCGTACGCCTATGGCAAAAGAACGAAATTAGCTCCGCACTTCGTTTCGAGGTTACCGAAAACTTTGTGCATTAATGAATGAAAGAAGTGGGAGTTGACTGGCTGATTTTTACTGTGGTTTGACTTGATTTCTCCAAAAGTACACAAAACAAAGGTCAAGTATGTGGTATTTTTGAAAAGGCATCTTAAAAATGAGATCTTAAAAATGAGGTTTCAGTCAACCCCTTTCCATTTAAGATGTTGGGTCCTTCGAGCGCGAGAAACTAATCTCAACTTCATAAATCATGTTGACGCAAACGACGATGCCCTGAAAACAGTCACAGATTGACGATCCTTCTCTTTCGACACATCATACTCAAAAGGCTCGATCGCATTGCTTAGATTCTTGCTGCTCTCACGACGACAATAACTCCGATATCTGTATGCAAACTAATATATCCAAATCAAGTTGTTTATAAAATCGAACGCGTGACGAACGGTGATTGATTGCCATTTCGAAACGTTCGCCGTAAAGTCGTTTGTATAATTATGAGTAAAGCTTTTTGCACAAAAAAAAACAATAAATCGTAATAAACCCAAGGAAATGTACACACGATTATTGTAACGATTTCTGATTGAAAAAGTAGCCTGAAGAAAGATACGTGGTGTAAGAACATATCCATTTGGACACATCTATGCGGCAGGTTGATGATGGTTTCCGCGAGTTTCGGCAATTAGAGAGGTTTTATTGGTCAGGATTTTTGGCGTAATTGATATAATAACGTGTAGCAGGATTCGTGATTCAAAGTCAAGCCTCATCTACCTTCACCTCGTTGTAAATGACCGAATCATGCAAACTGTCTGAACTGACTATTTCTGGTGCTTCTATGGCTGTTTAGATTTTTTCTCTTGCTGCTTGTCGAACTCGTTTTTGTTATTTGAATAAATGAGATGTTTACAGTTTGTCAAATGTAGGAAGAGCTTTGTAAATTTCCATACGGTTCAGGTTAAGAGAATTTTCAAGTCTCTTCTTAGATTTGATAACCGGTACCTATAACCACTAAAGAACAACAGATATAAACATATAGACTGAGATTAAAATAAATGGCCCAATGAAGAAAAAGGAGATTAAACAAAATACATAGTATACGAATTAAGAAAACCGAGATGGTCATCGAAAATTAAGTGAAAAATTTAATAAAATTAGTTCCTTTTTAAGGTCCCTCTTTGCAGCAAAGTTGATTAGATACACCTCCAAATATTAACCTATTGACATATATCCCTTAAGGAATATCATGGTTCAAAGTATCGCCTTACTCTTTTTCTATTAGAAATGTGATGTCATTTGTAATGGCTCCATCTAAAAGTTTCGGAAATAATTTTTAAAAGTAATTCACTGTAATAATATGAATGAGAACACTTTTTTTGTGTAATTCCCACTACGTTCATTTATTCTTACGAGCGGTTTCGGGGTTTAGCCCATTATCAAGTAAAACTAATTTACTCATTCATCTTATTAAAGTGATCATGAATTTCCACAAAATAAACAAGTCATAAATAACACAGAAAAGTAATTCAACCATATACTAATTTTATGCCAATTAGACGATGATAATGAAAACTCTTCCTATATGTGATGGAATTGATCATAAAGCTATCAAGTAACACTTTACAAAATCGTATCAGTGTTTCGCCATACAATAGCTTCCTCAGGCGTGTTCTGAATTCTACCTAATTAGTGCTTCATGTTACAATGGGAATCATATGACCTTCGACCTAATCAATAACTGATAATTTTACCAGGTAGAAAGTAATTAAAAATGTAAGCATTATAAAAGTATATTATGAAAGAATTTTTTATAACATATTGAATAAACATGTAATAAACTAATTACAATTTTCCACATTAGAAAACAGATTCAACACAGGAAAGGAATTTGATCCTATTTTGTTATTCGGTACTTTTCGAATTTCCAAATCTAATCTATTTTTGATGTGTACCGCTCTTGGTGGAATCAAATGTGCCATATCCCTTGAACACTTCCCGAGAAAGTATCTATAGAAAAGAGAAAAATCTCCAACCTTTCTTAGATGTTCCAGACTATCAAGGTTGCGAAAGATGTTCGTGTTTCCCATCAGGCGGATGGCTCTTTTCTGGATGCAGTCCAGCAGCTTCAGTGTATGCTCAGGGGCAGAGCTCCAAACATGAGAACGATACTCCAAAGACGGTCTGATCTGAGCTTTAAAAAGCATCAAAAGTTGCTGTGGTGTGTACAGTTTTCTGGTTCGGAACAGTGTTCCAAACTTTTGAGAAGCAACCTTTGCAATTCCAGCGACATGATTATGCCAAGATATGCAACCCCCTATTGCCGATTAAGATGTGCATCCGCAGCTGATGTCTTGGAATCCAAATGGGATGACGAGACAAGTGTGCTGTCGTCAGTAAAGCAATATATTGGAATCGAAACTCAACCTTTTGAAATATTTAGAAAGAAGTCAATAGATATAAGAATTCAAAACCATTGCTCAATGACCCCCCGTTATTAAATTTGTTTTGCATTGATGAAATTGTTAATACGGTTTTTTCTATTCGTTATATATGTAGTTAAATGAGTTTGTTCCTATAATAGTGAATATTTATTATGTAGTAACATCATTAGGCATGTAGTAATAGTCATTAGGATTCAAATTACTATAATAAATGGAAGTACGACGTAGAAATTGTTATATAGTATTCAATATGCCTGAGGAAGCTTTCATGTGGTGAAAAGTGTCGCAGTTTTGTAAACTGTTCAGTGAAAATCCCACAATGAAGTGTTCTTTCAATACGTTAATATATTATGTTGAAGGTTAATGTCTCAAACACCACCAATAAAAATTTTAAACACAATTTGACGGATGAAATCTTTTGAGGCATTTGGCTCACGCAAGCAAGTTTCACTATTTTTTTGATATAGGCACCAAATTTTCGCAGGACATCGCACGGTTGTGGAGAGATAGACCTGTTTGGAGTACTGACTACCATACTTTGCTTCTGTGCTTGTCGTTAGGAAATTTTTTCAGAAGTTTTCCTTCAGAGAGCTTGTGTATAAGCACCGGTGCTTTTTCATTGTTGTTTCATTTGCTATTATTATCATCATTCAAATTGTAAGCTGAATAGTACAGGACGTTGGATGAAATGAATGTTAGGTCAAGTTCACAAATTTTTTGGATTCCAGAATTTCTTCTCCAAAATATTCAACGAAAGTCATTTTTTGTCGAGGAAAATCGGTTATTCATCAACCTTCTTCGGATATTTTCACCTTCCACAGTCTGAAGAATATGAAAATTGTAATCTCCAAGTGAACCATATCTTCTGATATTACTGAATTTTTCTTCAACCTCCATGAAAATCCTCCATTTTTCAATGTAGGATTCATTCATTTCCACTTTTTCTTGTAATTTAAAGATAGGAAGTGCTTAAGGAAAGACTCTACATAATACAATATATTGTAGATAAAAAACGATTTACCCCTCTCTGTGGGCGACCAACTTTCTCATGGCCAACGAATACGTCAATAAATGCAAATTTCCCAATTAGATGCCGAAAAAAACGACTTTGACGCAAACAGAACGTGGAACAGTAAACAAATGTAAAGTGATCTAGCCTCAATTACCAGGAGTACATACATTCGGTGGAACCGAGTAGAATAGCGTAGTCGGAACGGTTGAAATTTCTTTTTATTGATCATATAAAAAGTTATTTCAAGAAACTTAATTCGATCAGGTCACGTACTTGTGTAGGTATCCGACATGCTGACCCCATCACACCGGTGCCGGTGCTTGGGAATGCAGGAAAACAAGAAAATTCCGTTTGTTCAGATCGTTACGAGCGAAATGGAAAGTGTCGAGTTTAGATTCTTAGTAGTTGTCAAACGCTAAGTATATGATAATTATTGCGCTTTTTACTTATACGGTTGAAGTTAATTGACAAAGTTTTTTGTTGAGGAAAATGATATTTTCAGGAGAAAATATACAAAAATATGTGAGAAACTTCGACGAAAGGAAACTGTCGGGTGAGAGGTGCGTATTCAATGATAAAATTTTCTAACACAAAACACCATTGTATTTTTCATTGGCTTCGGAGGACTAATCTCCAAGTGACCAGTTCCACTTTTCACCAGAATGCCATGTTAACCGCTTCACGACACGCAGCAAAAAGGACTATCCTTGAAATAAGGATAGATTCTTCTCATGTGCCAAAACCAGAAATCCCTGTCATTGCATTCAGCCCTGCCCACGCGCTTCTCGAGTGTTCGACCACTTGGTTCTAGAGTATTCGAACCTTCGCTTCTCGAGTGCTCAATTTGGACTTTGCAGTTATGTAACACTGAAATAATTTGTTAATTTTTGTGAAAATTTCCGTTTGTTAGGTATTGATGACAGATCAAAAACCCCTACAAAACAAATAATCTACTTCAATCTCATACTTTTTATTGTTCAGTTTGTACTTCATCATATATATATATATTGCAGGGAAATAGGGGAAATCTAAAGTTCAACGACTTCCACTACTATTTCACCCGAAGTAATAAACAGGTGAGGCCAAACAGGTTCAGACTGAAAATATCTTCTTCCATCTCTCCCAATTTAAATTTGTACAATAAACCTAATGAAGACTTGACAAAGCTCAGCATGTATCTTTGGAAAAAATTAAAAAACTCTGTCTGAACATGGCTTCTATTCAATAGAAGAATATATATGAACTCCACAATTCAGTATGGTACAACTTCATAATAGTAGGCACTAAACTCTCAGAAATATTACTGCATTAAAAAGAAAACATTGTTGTCAGGTCAGGGTTATTTTACATACTTTATCATCACTTTTCCTCATCTGTTCAGTATAATTTCTGTACGTCACTGCAAGAGACAGATTAAGGCAAAAACGTCAGTCATTTCTGATGATTTAGTGCCTACTATTTTGCGTTTCTACCGCATTAACTACGATGCTCGTATTTGACTTTGGTTTTATATTATTAGTGGGCGTGGCTTGGTTTCTCTTAATTGGGTCACCTAACCTTGTTTAGGTTCCTGTAAGGACAGGTAGCCAGACTTTATTGATGTTCATTGCTTCTTCTTTTCTACTGAAATTATCCCTATGTTTTTTACATAAAAACGTGCAGACCACGGCCAAAAAAACCCGAAAAATAGCTTTCAGAAAATTGCCATTGTTTGTATGTCTTGACGACAGATAACTGACTGGAAACCCAACAATAACAAAAAATATTATTATGTTTGTTCATGAATACTGTCATATGTGTTGTGTATTGCCCTACGATATTGAGATCGTAAAACACATCAATTTAAGTTTCCAAGCATTTCTACGTAATTTTGAAAATCTAGATTTGACTTGAACGACAGTTTGAATTCATATGAGGATAAGTTGAACAGGTGTAGCTGACACTTTGCCCATTCGTCATAAGGTTATATTTAAATAATGTTAATACAAATGAGAAATACTTTATCCATTGTGATGAATAAAGTCGATTATTATTATTATAATATTATTATTCTATCTAATAGCTTTCCGAGCTCCTAGATTTTAACTTGAATATATACACTTCATAATTTTAGTTTTGGAATTGATTTTATTAATGTATTCCGTCACCGTTATTGTTTGTTAAAAAACTCACAAATTTTGCTGAGTAGAAATATTTATTTTTCTTCAAATTGTATATTCCAAGTAGGGTTGAATTGAACTAAACATCGACCTGAGGAAAGCAAATATCGAGTGCTCTATTCTTATTATTATTTTTCCCCACCGGTCACCGGTCAATCAATTTCGAGGCTTGGCTTGTCGGATCTTCTTTGTGTATGGTCATCCAGCTTCCTGAAAAAATGTTCCTTGCATATGGCCGTCGATGGATATCTCTCTCGAATACATTTACCATAAACCCTGGTGTTCCCCAGGGATCCATATTGTCTCCAACCAACTTTTTATTGAATATCAACGATTTATTAGAAAAAACAAGGATTAAATATTGCTTCGCTGACGACAGCACACTTGTCTTGTCATTCCATTTGAATTCCAGGACATCAGCTGCGGATGCAGCTGCGGTAGCAGGAGGTATTTTGATGAGAAAATAGAGGTGATTTCGAATTGGAGTGAAACCGCATATAATAATGTCAGGACAAACAATTACGCTTTCTGCTTCGATAAGTTTGTTGGGGGGTTAAAATGGAATCCAATATGTCTTGGAATCGCAAAGGCTGCTTCTCAAAAGCTTGGAACACTGTTCTGAACCAGAGAACTGTACATACCTCAGCAACATTTGATGCCTTATCAAGGTTGAATCAGACCTTTTTTGGAGAATTGTTCTCATGTATGGAGCTCCGCCCCTAAACATACCCTAAAGCTGCTGGATTCCATCCAAAAAAGAGCCATCTGACTGATTGGAGACATGAACATCATTTGCAACCTTGATAGTCTGGAACATCAAGAAAAGCTGGAGACTTGTCTCTCTTTTGTAGATACTTTCACGGAAGGTGTTCAAGTAACTTGGCACATTTGATTCCACCAAGAGCGGTACATATTAGAAATACGCGATGAACTGTGGCTGCTCATCGTTTTGAGGTTCAACTCAGTACACCTCGAACTTCACTGTTTGAGAACTCTTTCATTTGGAGAACTGCCTGAGAACGTTTTTCCAAATGAATTTAACCACCAAC
>WOGR01004493.1:0-14676 GCA_015342045.1 Leptinotarsa lineolata | reverse complement strand
TTCCATTTTCCTTCTAATGAATTGTGCGTTGCCCGGCTCCGTGCTTCGCAGTGACGTCACAGAGAGGCGTCGGCATACCATTATGAGTGTATCGTGAATGTAAGTTGATAAAGAAAAAGTTATTCAATACAAGAAGTTCACTTAAGCAGCACTTGAAAATGAAACCATGAAAAAATGCTAGTTGAAATAATTCCAAACATAAAAAACTTCTCACCATAATCATCTGGCTCCAATGCTAAGATACTGTAAAATAAACTGGGACTCCTTTCAAAATGAAAACCGCTATTCAAATGTTTCAGCAATTTATCAAAAGGTAAGTCTTTGCTGTCGTTCTTCAGACGAGGAATCAGAACATTTTTGACATTGTGAGTAAGCGGGCCACTCAAAAAATTTGAAGTAAACCCTGACAGGCATAAGTCGTTCAAAGCGTCCAAGTCACCAAGGTATCCGAACGGTTTTTTTATAAGAAGAATTATTTCTTCTAAACCCTTATGTTCAGTATCCAGCTGTTTCCTTAGAAATCTATAATACCCTGTAAAATCGATATTAGAATACCCATCTTAGGACTCCATATTAGTACGAATATGTATACCTTTTCTGATCAAATACTCGAATGTATGAGCATTAGTTGTGAAAATGTACAAAGAATTCATCAATACTGCATTGTCTTCATGTTCATTCAAGGTTTTGAGGCAAAGAACAAGATATCTCCTAATCAACCAAGAAAAAGAAGCATCCCCATCCATATATCCCAATAATTTTGTATCACTGTTACAGATAATGGCTATTCGTAACTGAAAAAAAAACAAAGTTGAGAAAGCTTTTAAAATTAGCTTCATTTTCTAGGTTTGTTTCATTTTCAAAATTTCAACCATTGAAAAGCACAAAAAATACATAAGTTATAAAAAAAAATAATGTGCAAGCCTATCAACAAAAAATTACCAAACTACTGATTCATTTTACCAATTTCTCTTTGTCTGTTTTGGCATCGTAAAAGAACAACAGCTTGGAAAGTAATACTCGAATCGGTGCAGTATTTTCCAGTTGGATAAAGAGCTGCCTTTCTTCATCCTTTTTGTGTTTTCTCACAATCCAGCTTCGAATATGAGACTGAAGTATTTGTGTACTTTGCAGCTTCAACCTTTGTTCCTAAAAAGTAATAACTTCTCCAGCAGTCCTTCTTTTATTGACAATATTATTTATTTGACTTACTTGTCTTTTTCTTCTCTCTTCATGCGTTTTTTGCAGAAGTGATTCTTTACTCAATTTTTTACTTGATCCTGACAAATTCTGCTCTGGTCTACTTTTAGAGTTTCCTTCAAAGGAATAGCTCATTTTGAAAGCTGCAAAAAAAAGAATACATGAACCATCAAAGATGAATAAAATCAACACTTTTAGCTTATTATGATAATCACTAATATTTACCCATTTTTACAAAAAACTAAATATTTGATTTTGATATGTCCACAGGAAATGAATGTTATTATTGAAGTTTTCTTTATAATATATATGTCATGATCTATCCCAATGGAGTATGACTTTCTACTAAATAATTCTTAAGCAATCTTCCTATATTTTTTTTTTGATAATCTTTATAGATTATTCTCGAAATAAGTGCACGTATGTATGTATGATGCCTTGTATAATGTCCGATTGATGAGTAAATTCTATCACTCTCATCACAAAGTGTATGTTTGGGAATAAATATTTACAGCTGATTTTGACAGTAATCATAAAACGAAAAATGTAAAAAATCAGAAAGTGTTTGTTCTATGAGCATGGAAGCACAGTAGAGTCACAGAATTAATTCTGGGGTAGAATGCTAAAAACACAGAATATATCTATTCTGTGCTAAAAGCATTCTGTTTCAAAAATCTGTTTAGAATCTGTTTTTTCCGTTAACCAGCTAACACACTTCTACGAACGACAACCCTCAGAAGGGAAAACTTGTGCGAGCGAAGGACTAGCGAGGTCTTACCATTTAACGAGTGATTGCTAACACGGTTGCAGAATCATCCTAGCTTCAACTGAGTGAATTCTCTCGAGAAAAATATCTGGTCGAGGTTGGGATCGAACCCACGATTTTCCGATTGTGTGTCTGCGCACTACCACTGCGCCAATTCCGCTGCAATGGATACTGAGATGGTAGTAGAAACAAACTTATGAGTTCAACAAAAAGCGAGTAAGTTCATTCAGCGATGTCTAATGCGCATTCAGTGGTCCATTTGAACTAATAAGACACAAGTTGCTATGAAAATTAGGCGATAAAGCTTTTATTTTCATGAATTTATAAATGAATTTCAAAATTACATTTCGTGTTATGTACATACTCACTGATTTGTCAACTCAACTATTATCATCAACTGAATCAATATTGCGCAATTCGAATTTTGTTATAATATGGACATTTTACTTTGAGTCTTCACTTGCACCATTTTTCCATTCCATTTTTGAATTTGCTTGTAATACAACAATGGAATGTGCAGCTGTTTGTAGATTCTAGTCAGCTCACGAATTCAACTGCTAGTATGATGAAACGTACTCGACATGTTGTTGGTTCTATGTTACATTTTCGATTTGTAAAGATGTGTGAAATTAGTGTATGACATAGAATTTTCGTGGTGACCGTGGTAGTGGACGGACGTGCCGATAACGTCCGTCTACAAAGAAGGTACGCGGATACCATGTGCTATCGCCGGGCTTCTATAGATGCTGTGATTGTCTATGTAGAAAGTTATCAATATGTAAAAGTTTATGTGAAAGTTTAGTCAAAAATGTGACGTGTGGGGGACCACTTTATTCACGCCGGTATCCAGGCCGGGTTCGGATAACTACGTAAAGGGGAAAATGCATGTGAATTCCAAAACCAGAGGTCTCCCGAAGAGGAGTCGACCCAATAAAAATATATGTGGAAAAAATCAAAGAGTCTCCTGAGTAGGAGACGACAATAAAGAAGTTAAAATTTTTTTATCACAAAAAAATTCGACATAAAAAGGGGTGGCAGTATTGCTTCGAGGAAGACCGCTACGACCAACCAATATAGAGAGGGGGAGAGAGAGAGAAAGTGTTTGACATTTCAAGTGACATTTCCTTATTTTCTCAGTAGTTAATAACGGCAAAAATCTAACTAGGTTATATTCCCATTATATAAATTCAAATATTCAAAAGTGAGTAAAGCAAGGAGTAATTTAAGTATGTTTAATTTTGTTTTTCTAGTTATGGCGAGCGGTTCAAAAAAACGTATAATGGTGGAAACAAAAAATTTATCAAGAGACCCTCCCCCTGGAATCAGTGCCATTCCTGATGATTCAAATTGCAGGTACTTTCACGTAGTAATGGCGGGGCCCACGGGTTCTCCCTACGAGGGAGGCCTATTCAAGCTCGAATTGTTTCTGCCAGAGAACTATCCTATGTCGCCTCCCAATGTTAGATTTCTGACTAAAATATATCATCCAAATATCGATAAATTAGGGAGAATTTGCTTAGACATCCTCAAGGAGCAATGGTCACCGGCCTTACAAGTGAGAACAGTATTATTATCGATACAAGCTTTGCTCAGTAGTCCCAACCCTGATGATCCACTAGCTAACGACGTGGCGAATATGTGGAAAAGTAGGGAGGAAGATGCTGTACTCAGGGCGAAAGAGTGGACGAGACTGTATGCCATGGAATAAATTTGCTTCAAAATGAACGTGTAGTACGGTGTCAGAAAACTGACTGTGATAAACATGTTAAAACGTAAAATAATATATTTTGTTCTGTTGTGTCCTGGCAATTTTTGGACATATATGTACTGATTAAAGTTAGTCATAAATTTTCTACTCGGATAACCTTAAACTATATTGTCCAAAATTGTTTTTTCTAATATTCCATTCCTATTGAATTGTAGTATTTTTCATGAACAAATTTTTAGTTAATGATAATCTATTCAGCAGAAAGTGTACGTTATCATATGAATATGAAACAAACCTAAACTTTCACAGGCCTAGGTAACTGTCAAAAAGCTTTTTTTAAGGCTCATTAGCTGATGGTCTGCAGGTTTTTATGCTTGATGTTTCGACTGTGGTAGCTATCAAAGGTGATAGGGCAACAGATACAGTGCTTTAATCCTCATGGCACATAATATACTGTTTGGGTCTCTGCGTTTGATTCATCTGTGGTAGGTATGGCTTCCCTCCTATTGGGTGGGTACTTTAATCAGACCAATTAATCCACCCAATATGAATAAAACCACGCTCAACACTAACGGAATAAAACCAGAGATCCCAGTAATCTAGTTTCTGGATGTCATTTTTGTCCTTTCTGGCAAATTTATATTAAAGCTGAGAATATTGACTAAGTTTATCCCAACACGTTGATAAATTTAACTTCATCTAATTCAATTTACTTAAAGTATATAAGTCGATTAGCTTTTAGTTGTGTCAGTAGTTGACCTAAGAATAACAGCATGTTGTTGAGTGGCAATTGACAGTTCAAAAGGCATATATTGTAACACATCCCCAAGTGGATTTACTACCCAAGCTTTGTCAACAAGATTGTCTTATGATAATGAAGCATATTAAAAAAAAGTGCTCTTTACATATTTATTATTTTTACATTAATCTTTCATAGTATGATGACAAGAATTATGGGGCTGGAGAAACCTGAAATCCTCAGCTGACATTGCCACTTCACATTGTTGAGTTGCAAATCTGAAATTAGTTCAGGACACAAATCTTTGGCAGTTACCAGAATTGAACAAAAAGGCAGACTGATTTGACTGAAGGCTATTAAATCAACAGTCTGACTATGTAATGACAAATAGATACTGAAATATTGTAGAGACTCTCAACTTCAACATGCACATTCATCAGTGAGCAATTCACAATACATTTCAAGTGAATGCGTACACTTTCTGTTGGAAAGAATATATGCTGTTCATCATAACGTTTTGATATTGTAGTTACCACAAACCAGGGTAATGAAGACAACTAATTTATTCCATTTTTTATATTGTAACTTCTGATTTGCAAACATGATAATTTCAATTACATATGTTTTTCCTTTGCTTATTTATTTGAAACGGCAAAATAGGTTGAAAACTGATATCAGTGTAGCTTTTTTAATGTGGTCATAACGCAACCTCCAAGCTCTGTCCACTCATCATTTGAAAGTAACTTGAAATGAGACAAGCGCCACCAGGAAGAGAGACAGTATGTGAAGCTTAATAAATATTTTTTTGTATTTCAAACCTGAGCAGTACAGAAAATGAAAACTTTTTTACTCATATTTTTAAGTTGATCAAAGGTTATATAAATTCCTGATCATGGTAAATTGGTTAGCGAAACGTTGCGTCGACAGACGGTGCTATAGTTCTGTTGTGGGAAAAGTGTTTCCATCGGAACGAAATTTTCAGTTATTTAAGAGATATTCGATATTTTCTGAACTATTTGTTAATAATTTTTTGCACAAATCAAAGTTTTGAAGACTGTAAATACCGCCGGACAATATTTTTTGCATAAATATTACGTCACAGCCTACCCTTCTATGCGATACTGATTGTATATCGAGTTCTTTTTTAATATCACCATAATGATAATTATTCCTAGCCAAACCCAATTTGAAAGCACAGCATCTGTTCTTGAACACGTTCAATCTCCCAAATGTAGCAATTGTAATGTGACCAGAAGAGGCAACCATATTCGAGAATGGACCTGACATGCACAATAAAGTATTTTTAATGTCTTATAGTTGAAGTTTTTGTATACCCTGAATGTTAAACCTAGCATTTTTAAGCCCTTGCTTTGCTGGGATCACTTATGTAATTTCCGAAAATGAGTTTTGTATCGAACTTTACACCCAGATCTCTGATTTGCCTCGAGATCCTGTTTTAGGGCCAAGCCATTTATACATTTTGCAGATCCGGCTCGGAGGACCAAATTTTTTCGTACAATCTTCAAATTCACTTTTTATTGTGTTTTAATCAAAAAAAATACCAATTGACATATCTCCCATTCAGTATATATATACAACTATCAAAAACTACTAGATCCTGTTTCTTCTCTATTTTCATGTACTGGGTGAGACGCCACACTAACAATCTCAAAAATGTTCAGTTTTATGCAGCAAGTGCAGTTGCAAATCACACCTTTTCCGGTGAAAGCTAAAAATGAAAGTGACCTGAAACAAGCACAGTAAGTTCTAACAACCTGATATTTGGTTCAATACAGATATAGGGTGTAAGAGCCCGAATATTTTTAGGAGAGATTAATTTTTGGGAAAAAGTTATTGTTTTTACTTCTAACTAGTATAGCTGGGGTTAAATTAATTAACCATATGAATGTTAATACAACTGTTACGTTTTCACCCATGGGTTCAATAATAATTGACTACACTGAACAATAATCAAGCTCAACTTTATTCCACTTTCGATATAACAAAACACTTCAACTATTTGTATGTCTATCACCTTTTTAGATCGCTCCGCGTACTGCACTGTACTCACACTAGACTGCCTTTATAGGCGGGTGGATAACGCTTATATTTGGGAATCGAAGGTGCTTTGGAATTCCATTGAACGACGGTAAGGATGTTCTCGTAACTCGCGCTCTTAGTCACGTCACAGATGGTTTACGTCTACCAGTGGCGTACTGCGTTACTTTCTTTAGGACATATTTACAACAGTAAGACCTATTGATGCCTTCATGTGTGGAATATAACATCGCTCTGGGTGGAGTGCATACAAAACGTCCAATTTTCCACAACTCTACGCATAAGTCAGGCTGAATTTGACCGATGCCATGGGTATCGTTGGCTTTGAGGACAGCTGTGGTTTGTGACTTATTTGAATACACCTGCGACTTAAGAAAACTCCACATGAAAAAGTCTAACGGGGTAAAATCGCACGATCTCTGTTGAAACCACATGCTGATGTCCAGATCATCCAATTTAGGCCATAAGTTGATAATCATCGACCTATTGTTATGCGGCAGGCATTTTTGAGATCTTACTATTTAGGAATGTTCTTTGGAACGTTACATTTTCGTGTTTTTTCGTGTATTTTTATTTTTTTTTCACACTTATTCCTATGCCCACAAATTTTGGGAAAATAATTTCAACATGACAGTGTTGATATTTGAAAGAAATTTTTCGAGTATAAGTTTTTCATAGAAATATACTTCTTTTTATATAATAAAATCCACTTTAGTGGTGCACAAGTTTATTATTTTATATTCGTCAGCTGAAAGAAATATATAGAGTACACTTTTTATTCCAATAAATATCAAGCATTTGTTGGTTTTCGTTTTACAATATAAAATATGAAAAATAATTTAATATAAATTAAAATATATTGAACTATAAAATTGTCTAAAAATTGTGAATTATTTCACTTTAAATGTAACGTAGGAAAAATATTTATTACTGTAAATGTTAAAACAACATTATTAAACAATGTAAACAAAATTTCAAATAACAATTCAAAAAGATCCCCAAAATGAAGGAAATTCATTTCTTTTTTGGTGTTCCTTTTGAGTAGAATGCATCGAGAAACAGTGCAGCAAAAACTATTATTGTACCAGTCCATTGCCTAGCAGACAATGCATTACCAAAAAGTAAGACAGAGGCCAAGACAGTGAAGAACTTCCTTGTTGTCGTTACAACTGAAAGAACTAAGGGACCAAATTCTGACACCTGAAATCAAAAAACAGATGTAACACCAAGGATTTTTGAATTATTGAAAATGGAGTTTCTTGGCACAAATTATTTGAAAAACTTACCATCGAGTATAAGAATAGTTGCCCAATGGAAGATGTTACCCCCAATATGAGCAGATTGTATACCACAAATGGAAATCTCTTTGCAAATTCAAAAAATGCTGCATATTCTCCAGTTATCAAAATAGTCACAGCCAAAAAGAGAGTACACCATGCATTGGCTATTTGCATCATCTGTAAACCAGTTGGCTTAGATTCAGCTCTTATCCTATCCTAAAACAAATTATATTTTAGAAAAACCAGTGTCACTACTGGATTGTTCTATTAAAATGAGAAAAACATGTTTCTGACCAAAGAAAATATAACACAAAATGTCTGAAGCAAGTGGGCTTTGTAATCCAAACTCAATCGTGATTTCTATAAGACTCTCATCGAAAATGTTTCAAAGACTTGCATTAGCTGCTGAAACAAATATTTACCTGCCCTTTTTGCATTGTGAGAACTTGATAAACGTGTATAGATCCACCCCATGAGAGAATTCCAAAATACAAAAGTACTGCTACAGAAAGCATGAAAAGTCATTACTTATTACTTACCTGTATTGCTCCCGTCAATCCATCCATCAACAAAGACAGAATCAACAATAATTCCCCCACTCCCAGCGTGGAGTCTTGAGTGCTTGTCTTTGCTTGATCTTTCAACATGAATAGGACAATCCCGAATACGATCATGAATACGAAAAGATACTTTCTAGCAGTGTAACTTTTCTTCCCCAATAAGACGCCCAGTATCATGACAGGTATGGGCTTGGCAGACTTTCCAACCACTTGCGTCGGATAAGACACCCACTGTAGAGCCATATTAGAACACACCATAGCCAATAAATAGGTGACAGACATACTTGCATAGTAGAATTTGTTAGTTTTGTCTTCGCCTTGAGGCCATATTGTTAGAGAGACCTTTGCTACCAAAAAATTCACTACACACTGAACGAAAACTAGAGTAAGAGCGAACGTATATTTTTCGTATTTTGTGGATATTGTTCCATCTTGCTCCACAACTTCATGAGGATATTTTCCCCTCGTTATTTTTTCTTGGACAATTCCAAAATAAAAGTATGATAAAAATATACCACCAGCATAAAGGAAGAATTTATTTTTGTGCATTGTATATCGAATTTCAGTACTTTCAATAACTTTTTCTCAGACGTTTTAGAATTTGTCAACAAATCAACATATGAGACATTTTTTCCAGGTGGCAAACCCCACTTCGGTTTTATCTTTCAAATTCTACCATAACCTAAAAACAAGTGAAAATTTGTTTTGACTTGTTGTAATAATTCCATTGGCCACAGAAAAGGAGAGGAGAGAGAAATAAAAAAAGACAGGAATAATTTATTCGTTTGAACACATAATTCCTTTTACTGTTTTGTGGTTTTAAGCTCATAGTTTCCACCTGTGTTCTGTGTCATGGACACAGAACTATTCTTTTAGTTTTTTCTAGAAACAAAGGTCTCTCTTGTAGGTACGTCCCGGCCTAGCAGTTTCTAACAGATATTTTTAATAGATTCTAAATAGGTTATAAATTTCTTTTCCATTCGCATTGTTAACGTTTTCTTCAATTTTAGTTGAATCTATTCATCTTATTACTATTGGAGCGATTTTCGGCCAATCATTCCCGTCCGAAAAATTAACCCGGCATTTGATAGTGTTAATGAAGACACTTTTCTGCATTGATATGCGAAATTTTGTTCTGAAGCTTTAGCTTCGAAAATGAACCTACGAAGTGATCGACCTACAGTAATCCAGGACAAGGATTTGAGGAGACTGACCCATCACTAACGGTGCGTGAGACGGCGGAAAAACTAGGCGTCAGCTCCATAGTGGTTTTTGATGGTTTGAAACGTAGAGGAAAGGTCACAAAGCTCGAAAAGTGGGTGCCTCCTCGATTTGAACGATACGATTGAAATTGTCGCGTTATCACGAATTAAGCGTCGAAGTTCTACCTCGCTCACCATAATTCCCTCACTCATCTCTCGCCAACCGACTACCACCTTTTCCTGACAGGTGCATATAACATACTCAAGTTAAGATGAGAACACCTAACCCTTGCCTCTCATGAGAGCCTACTTTAGGTTCCCATGAGAGGCAAGGGTAGGTACGTGTGGCAGATACCCGACAGAAAAACAACTTACCCAGCTAATCCCGCGCGGAAAGCTGGTTAAACCATCAGGCATCTGTGCATCGTCTTCCATTTGAAAGATTCCAAAGAGATGTATACGACATGCCCAAGTTCAGGTGAAAACACCTTACCCCTGTCACTCATGTGGACCTACGACTTTGTAGGTACGTGTGACAGACACCCGACGGAAAAACAACTAACCCAGCTAATGCCGCGCAGAAAGCTTAAGCAAAACCATCAGGCACCTCTGCAACGTCTTCCATTTGGAAGACTCCGAAGAGATGCATATGACATGCCCAAGTTCGGATGAAAACACCTTACCTCTGTCTCTCATGTGAACCTACGACTTTCTAGGTACGTGTGGCACAGACACCCAACGGAAAAACAACAACTCACCTGCGCTGCATGAATAAAAAACAAATCTGAAAAGCCGATAAGGCCTAAAATAAAATTTATTATTCCTCAATTGCTTTCAACACTTTACATTCTTAACGATTTGAAACTCCTGAACATAATAAATACTACAACTAAATATTTAAACTTATTGAAGTAACTTGAGAATATGTAGTGTTTATTGAAACAGTTGAACAAAAGAGACTAACGTAGAAACTGGGAGTTGCTGATGTTGAAGAACATGGGAGCACATTCATCAAATTTGATCTGGTTGAATCTCCTGGAAAAAGTGAAGACCAACTTTAGCTGTTGAAATTATTGAAACAAGGCATTTCATTTGTGTAATTTTTGTGGTTTATTTTGAGTGAAAAGAAATTCCACTCCATCCCAATTTCGTTCTAGAATATTTCTCATTAGTAATATGCTGTTATTGCTGCAGTTCAAACGTATGACCACTGATGTTTATTGGTTGCTATTTGTAAATAATATCAATGAATTGTTTCGCTGAAATGCAAAACACACTATTGACATACCTTCACAATGTCAATAAAGGATATATGGTGATTTTGAATTTCTATTAGAAAATTACTGATTATGTCATAAAACCAAAACTCGTGATATTCAATATCACTGGAAAATGTATTGAAGAGTTGGCATTTAAAAATTTAAATCGTTCAAGTAGTTCCATTGGCTACTTAGTTACAACTGGGAGTTCAATAAAATATCATATTAGTTGAGGTTACTCACTTCGTCTCGGAATCATAAACATTACTCTGTTTCAGCTTTTCCAAAACCACTGCCTTCTGATCATCGCCAAGTGAATTGAAAATTTCCTTGGGTAGTTTTTTCTTCTTGTTCAAAAAATACAAGATCAATCTGAAGCAAAATATGGTTAAAAATTTCAAATCAAATGATAGGAATACCCCAGAGACATATCATTATACGAAAAAAATAACACCTGATTACAGCATATGCAAATTATTTCCGAAGACAACTTCAGAAAGAGATAGAAATACCGCATTTCACAACAGGTTAATCATGTGCCAAAATACTTACCTCACTTTAACGAAAAGCTGTGTATCTGTGAATTCTGTTAGCATGGTATCAGTGGTGCCACACTCTAGGCAAGAAAAGTTGACGTCGAAGTCTGATTTGTTCTTATATCCGTAACAGGGAGCGTGATATTTCCTATCGCACTTAGAGCACCGGATGATTTCAACGTCAGTAATGGGCAAATGGCAGATGCAGTCGAAATTTTCCGCGGACATCACAATATCTTCGGAGCTCAGCAGCGAATAGTCGTGCGTGGAGGCCTCTGGAAAAAAAAAGTTTTTTCGCACCATACTGTAGAAGGATAAAGTGTTATTCAATATCACAGATAGAATGAAACAGTAGTAGGCGTGACACTCACAAATTCTGAGTGACTAATGATTGTGAGTAACAATCACTGTAATTCACCATATAAGTCAAATTCAAGTTGCACAAAGAGCGGCAAAGTTACGTCTCTGATTGAGTTTTCCAGAAACTGTATTTCATCCTTCAATCGGGTTATCAATGACACACTACCTCTGAGTATTCTGTGCCTATAATGATCGATTTCTGCCCGCCATTTGACAGAGTATTAAAAAACAAAGAGTTCTTAGTGATCATGCGTATTGAGCATATGCATATATTTTATTGGGAAAACAATACTATTTGTAACATAATAGTTTTATTATTTGAAATTTTGTGTAATTTATTCATGTCTACTGTTGCTAGGTTAGGATAGATATTATAATCCTAATACATTTGCAAAAAATATTTTTATTCTCGCGTGTAGTTAAACAAAACTGTTTGTGTATATTCAACAATTTGTATTTGACAACTTCACCGAATTTCATAAACTAATTTTTACTCACCTGTTAACACGGTAATGCAGCTATTGTTGAATTTTGATTTGGATTTTTCCCATTTTTCTTCATTTTCAGCCTCAATGACCATTTTTTCACCTATAATTTATAAAAAAATGTTAGCTTTGTCTGAACATAAAATATATAAAGATTATGTCAGTTAAATCATGAAACACGAACTTACCAAATACGTCTTCCTGCGAATTCCTACCAGTCGCGAAAACAGCTGAAGCGGGGGTTGAAGCTCTACTTGAGGTCTTAAACAAATCAATCTTTAGATAATTATATTTTCACAACAAATCATTTTCTTTGACTGATCAATAACAATATCTCACGTTCACAAGTGTTATTTATAGTTGATATTTTCATAAGGAATTGGACCAAAACTTTACCCTGCGTTTATTTATTTCATTCTAAACTTCTGACATAAAAAAGGGCTCATAGACGGGCAGTATTATCGCGCAATACTTAATGCACAATACTTTTACGGCTTTCCATAGACGTTCGATATTATTGCACATTGATGTAGGTTTTACCATTAAATAAATCGATTACCCACCGTGCTGGGTAATCGCACTTTAAAAGGTAAGGCCTCGTTAATCCATTGCTCGCACAAGTTTCGACTTCTGAGGGTTGACGTTCATCAGCTGGTTAACGGAACGAACAATTTTAGAACAACAATAATGCGGATACTGTGTTTAGTGTTTTGACATCTTACTTGCCGACATCCGAGTATTCTTCGCGTTATTCGTCAATCACATCAGCACGTCATATTGCTCTTGTTGTCTAACACGGTTTATGTAGTATTTGAAGGAAGAGTTTATGTTTCTGAAAAAACTGGTACATGGAATTAGTAAAGAAATATTTTCCAACAAACTATTTTTTATTTCCACATAGACAATCAATGAGCAATGACCTTGGCAGAAAATACAACCTCTGATAGATCGAGACATAATTCCATATCAGAGATCTGGTAGATGTCATGAAAGAATATCTGAAGAAACTCGGGATCAAAGATCCAGGGAAAGTGCTGAAGTTGTTTGATCATGAATAGTCTGTTTTACTTAGCAATCGTTGGTAACACTCATCCTTTCATGAACGACACCCCTCAGAAATCGAAACTTGTGCGAGCTAAGGGTTAACCAACTGTTACATTTTATCCTAATTTAATAAATGGAAGTAAATATGCCTATATTATGAGGACTCTAATTTGGAGTGATAATTTTTGTGAAGTCCACTAAGCCCTCGCGCACTTTCGTATAGTTTCAGGTGAGAAATTGATTGCTTGAATGAGTTCAAGATGAAGCTGTCAAATGAAAATAGTAATTCTTACTATAATTTATCTTTCAACTCAATACAAATGATTACCACTATTGATAAATTATAATGAATTTGGCCAAAGAGCGGGTTTTCATACCGGCAAAACTTTGTGGACTCCGGCCTAAATATAGTACCGTTTATTTACCACCCGATGAGTTGATTTCAGTTAAATCATCACTAATGAATTGATTTAAAATACCTATTGGGTAGCCACGTTTTCAATAATTTGTCATTGCTTTCGTGAGGTTCGTATGCAGCTGTGCACCCTCTACCTCAAGAGGTAGCGTATGATGTCGCACCCGTTCCACTACCGTAGCATTAGAAGAGACATAGAGACCAGCACACATTAATTGGAGAAACTTTGTGGAGTACACATCTCTCTTTTCCTACGTAGAGGCGGACATTTGCTGCCACAGCGACCCCCCTCACTACTCGCTATCTTGATGAGTTAACAGGGAGGACCGCTCATTAGTTGGTGGATCTTCGTGATGTGTAAGGTGAAATTTCATGTTCAAGGTAAAACTCCACGTTCGAGATCATATATCATGCACATAGCTCAAAGGGTCAGTTATGGTCAAACCTCGAAGTCACATACCGATGACAGGATCGAATCTCAAGGTCAGCGCTCCATGTTCGTCATATGAACTTGCACAAAGCTCAAGGCCGTGTGAAGTCAAAAGTGTTGGAAGAAGATATTACCAAGACGTTGTTCACACTTATGCGTCAGACACACATTTCAAGATCATCTTGACGACATCATCAGTCATTAAAATGCCATAGTGGTGGGGGAGATCGAGACCCGGATATAATCTCCTACTAATCATTTTCATAGAAAAATCTCAGTTCCAATAACTTTTACTTGACACTTTTGTTCTCGTATATAATGGGTGATTTCTTTAAGAGGTATGGGATTTGATTTTCAAAAAAACACAAAAAATTTGAAAAAATTGATGAAATATTTATTGGAATCGATAGAACGATCAATGTTTGAAGATGATTTCATACAAATGTTGTCCGCGGCTCCGCTTTAGATGGCCCATGCGCAAGGTCCAATTTTGGCACACTCTCTCTAACATATCGACCGGTATTTCGCGTATAAATGCTTCAATATTGGCTTCCAGAGCGTCAGTCGTTGCTGGTTTATCCCTGTAGATATGAGCCTTAACATGACCCCACAAGAAATAATCCAAAGGCGTTAA
>WOGR01004492.1:0-14677 GCA_015342045.1 Leptinotarsa lineolata | reverse complement strand
CACTAACCCCCCATCTCAGTCCACATCCCCATTTGTCCTTCTGACAACGGACAGTTGAAAGGGTAAGGGAGCTAGGCTCCACACCTGTCTGAGACGAGGATGATCGTGTCACACCATCGAGAACCGCCTGCCTGGCACTGATGAAACTCGATTGCCTCTTAATTTGAAATCATATTGGGAATGATCAGAATAGTACTTATCTTCATTTTCATGGAATTATTTTCCAGCAGCTTGATTGCATTAACTTTTCTTGATTAATACTGATTAATGATGCTTGATTAATGATAATGAAAGTACTAATTTCAACACATTTTGATTCAGGTGGACACTTACAGTACCTCGTCCTGCCAAGAGCTTGAAGCTGACCAAGATGATGATATCGATGGTACCATCGCAATTCCTCAGCAAGACCTACCTCATTTCGGAAGTGTTTCGGTAGTGAATTCAAATGACGTTCATTTTGGAAACAAAACAGTTTACAAAGGACCTGTGACTATAAAACAGTTCGTGTACCCGAATGGCGATATTACTAGTGAAGATTTGAGTGGTTTGAGTGATTGCGCTAAAAAAATTGATTTGACTTGTGGAGTGATCAATAATGGTTACGTTAAGGGTGAATGTGACAAAGATAATAATGAAAAGGCAAAAAAGATTTCGGTGGATACATCGGAATCGACAGTTCCTGTGACAGGATTAAGAGAAGGTATGAATGATGGTGAAAAATACAAGTTCAACAGTTAAAAATTCAATTGATTGAATGATAAAATTTTTCTTTCACATTTTCTTTCATGTGAATACAGTCACTGTATATTTGATCCGAATTAAAAATCGAAATTTCATTTTGTTATTTAACTCATTAGGAACATTATACTTCAACATTACTTAGCAAATATTTCATTTATTCCACTTGTTTACTATCGTTGTTAACACCATCATAACTTATCTGAATGAAACTGCTTTTTCTGCTATCCTCGTGAAAATAATATATAAAACTTTTGAGAGATCGCGATCATTATTAAAAATGATAATTATCCTCAATAGAATTACTGGTAGGTACAGTCTATCTCGAAGAATAAATCGATCGGCGATTCATTCTTTCTTGGAATCGGTAGATAGATGCACTCGTTGATCTATGGGCGACTTGTCACCACGTTCTCAACATTTTTCTTCCCTTCACGTTACTTCGTCTCGAGTAACTTGCCTGTTTCATTCCGCGGATTCTATGCTTAACCGTTTCTTCAGGCGATCTCGTACTGGCTGACGAATTCTATTCTCCTTGTCGGTGATCTGTGAATTTATGAGGGCAATCTGTATCTTTTTTCCTGTGTTTTCTATCTGTTTATTCTCTCGGGTGTGGACGATCTATTCCTTCGTTCGAGTATTGGCGACCTGCCAATTTTCTCCGAATTGCGATTTCTTTCTGCTTTACCTATGCATATGGCGGATTCCAACCGGTGTGAAGGCAGCCATGGGTTTCATCCACGAATGGGGGGAATTTACCAATACCGGAAAGGAGTGCGCTAAGCCACCATTGGTCTTTAAAATTCATAGCTAGCCATGAAAATTTGTCTTTTAGAACAATAATTTCATGGCCAGCCATGGAAATTTTCACGTGAACCAATAGTTTTCATCGTTTTCGAAAACACCTCTACAGTCCTCGGTTTTGTCGCGGAAAAGTACATTCCCTGCAACCCGGTCCATCATTTTGATAAAAAAAATCATATCTTTTGAAAAAATAGTGCTGCCGGAAATATGTTCACATGAAACGAAGGTATTTGACGTATTCTATGATACCAACATGTTCCTCGATTTAGTCGCGAAAAAATATACCCCCAACAATCCGTTCCATCATATAGATTGAAAAAATCATATCTTTCTTTTGAAAAATTTGTGCTGCTGGGGATATTTTCACAAAAAACGAAGGTATTCGGTGTATTCTATGATACTAATATGGTCCTCGATATCGTCGCGGAAAAATACACCCCCGCAACCCCTTCCATCATATTGATAAAAAAATCATATCTTCTGAAAAATTAGTGCTGCCTGGAATATTTCTACATGAAACGAAGTTATTCGACGTATTCTATGATACCTTCATGGTCCTCGATTTTGAAGCAGATAAATACACCTTCTGCAACCCGATCCATTATTTTAATTAAAAAAATCATATATTTTGAAAAATCAGTGCTGCTGGGGATATTTTCACATAAAACTAACATATTCAGCGTATTCTATACTACCTATGTGGTCCCTGATTTTGTCCCGGAAAAATACACCCCCTCCAACCCCTTCCATCATTTTGATTAAAAAAATTATCTTTTGAAAAATGTGTGCTTTCGGGAATATTTCCACATGAAACGAAGATATTCGGCATATTCTATGATACCTATATGGTTCTCGATTCTGTAGTTTGAAATTATAGTCCCCAGTAAAATATTGTTCACTGAATATAATTTTGTATGATGTTCATCGTTGTGAAAATATACTCTTCGACAAATTGAACGTCAAACAAGAGGTTTACAACTCACCGTTTTCAACCTTTTTTTATACTGCCAAAAAGTATTCATATTCCAAATTGACCCACTGTCCATGAATTGAGGTTGCGATTGTTTTTCGAATTCAACCTGTCATTCACCTTAAGTGATGTATGTTACTACTACCGTTGTATCTAAGAATTCTAGTCCAGTATTTACTATTACTCTTGATGAAACTATGGTGTTAGCGAAAAGCGTTTAATTAATTATATTCCTCGAAACTGTTATAAGGAAACACAAAAATAAACATGAACTACAAAAAATTGAATGCCATTATGCCACTCTCCACAAAATCACAGAAAAACACTCTACAAAAGTGTTATATTTACTTAGCTCCTCGACTGTAAAATCTTATTTCAGTAAATATCAAAAATAAGCTTGAAGCTTGGATCTCAGGTTTGCCCAGAGCACAGATACAATATGTTGATGTAAAAAATACAAATGAAAGTACCCCACACATCAAACAAAGAGATGGATACAACTGTGGTTTTATGTATTTTACTTTTTTATGCAGCTTTTGAGAGGAAATCGTTTGTTGGCACCGGCCAACATGGATGATTTCAGAATGGTTTGAAGGAATAATACTTTAGAACAGTCTGACTGTGATCACAGAGATATTTGCGGAAATGAAACCGTTGAGGTTCTTTTACAATAATTGCAGAATATCTAACAATAACTGCAGAATATGTAAAAGAATATTTCATAACGTTTGTGCCCCAATAGAGAACAGTGAATGTTTGCTTTGTAGGAACTTCAGTACTATTTCTGGCCACTGATCACAAAGATATTTAGTTTTGTTTTATTGACCAGATGAAGATATTATTGACTCATCAGTGAAATGTCATTATATTTCAATTTTTTTCCAAAAGTACAAGTATTCAATTAATTTGGAATTTTTATGTACCTAATTATTTGCTTGAAATAGAAATACAATGAATCAATTTCCAATTTCGGGAATTTTTTTCATTTGTACGGAGTTATTCCTATTTTATTTTGTATAAATACTGTTGAAATATTTTTTTAGAAGATATTTACTTATTATTAATTTTTTTATCAATACGGTTACGTTTCCTTAGTTATAGAAAATCATTAATCATTTATTTATTTTTATGGAAATATTTTTGGTAGTCAACAAATATTTTGACTTGACATTTATTCAAAGTGGATTAGGCCTCTGTGAAAAAAATGCTTGTTACTTTACCGCAAGGTGGTGGGAAAAAAAGTAAACTAACAAGATCTACAGAAATAGTTTTGAATCCTATTTGTTAAACGGAGGAAAACAGTATCGGTATTACAGAATACACTGACTATGACAGTTTTATGTGAGAATATACCCAGCAGCACAAATTTTCAAAAGATACGATTTATTTAATCAAAATGATGGAAGGGGTTGCAAGGGGTCTATTTTTCCCCGACAAAATCGAGGACCATATAGGTATCATAAAAATTTTTCCGCGACAAAATCGAGGATCATTTCATGTAGAAATATTCCAGGCAGCACTAATTTTTCAAAAGATATATGACTTTTTCAATCAAAATGATGGAAGCGGTTGCTGGGAGTGTATTTTTACGCGACAAAATCGAGGACCATGAAGGTATCATAGAATACGCCGAATACCTTCGTTTTATGTGAAAATATTTCCGACAGCACAAATTTTTCAAAAGATATGATTTTTTCAATGAAAATGATGGAAGGGGTTGCAGGGAATGTACTTTTCAGCGACAAAACCGAGGACTGTAAAGGTATTTTTGAAAACGTTGAAAACAATTATTTCATGTGAAAATTTCCATGGTTGGCCATGAAATTATTGTTCTGAAAGACAAATTTTTATGGCTAGCTATGAATTTTAACGACCAGTGGTGACTTAGCGCACTCCTTTCCGTAAATGGTAACTTCCCCCGATTTGTGGATGAAACCAATGGCTGCCTTCACACCGGTTGCAAAATTTATAAATATGATAAGTTACCGACTAATTAGACTCTTCAAAGGTTTATATTTATTACACAGTAACTTTTAGGGATGTACTTCTCAGTTAGCCATTCATTACATTTGAGCAGATTCGATGTTGATCTATATTCATTAATTTATTAGTTTCAAAAATGATTCTTCAATTAAAAATGTGTTGTACAAGATGAATTCATAGAAGGAAACATCTAATGGGTACTGGAGCAGTTTCCGCTTTTCCAGAATGAAAATATCTTCAAGATGCAGCAGCTCCTCAGTTAGCATTGAAAATTTCTCACAACCTGAATGATGATGGATTTCATTTATCTATTAAAATGAATGAACCGAGTAAATCTATTATGGAAGGTCTTGAAACAGCCGTTTCAGAAGAGAATTTCCTAACTTCAAAACCTCTAAACAAAATATCAAAACTGGCTACATAGATCTGGCCCAGTTCCTCTGAGATATCAGCACTAGAGAACGCTCAAGGCCACTCAAACAAAGCAGAAAATATTCAATCCAATTAGCTACATGAAATACGAACATACATTGCAATGGAAGATTTGGAAATTGACAAGCCGAGATGACGAGCCACAGAACTGCATGCTTAAGTAAAAATCCTAATACCATTATAATGTTTAATTAACAATCAAGTAGATGTAAATAAAACACATGAGACACAAACTATATTAGCAGTCAATATAAATGACAAATGTTTTCAAATTAGAATTCAGCATTCCCAAAAACCCCTACATACGAAATAACTTTGAAAGAGCCTGAAAACTAGTGGAAAAAACGTAAGTTTTTGAAAACAATTTTCATTTAAATTGATAACGCCAACATAAGAAATATGTTCTAAATTGAACATATTTATTTTTCACAATAAGAAATTGGTTGAAAACGGTTGTATCTGTTTTCTGGGCCAGTAAGAGTTACTTTCATCAGCTAGGGCAAACAGGGATAGCCATTATCTCCTAAAAATATCCTCGTGATATTCACATTCAAATTTAGTCCTTACTAAACAAAAATTGGAAATGCAGAATCGTACTCGAAAATTAACAGAAAATAACGTTTTCTATTCCTAAATACACCTGTAAAATGCCCTCCAGGATTTTGTGTGGGAAAAATGTATACAACCCTTTAAATGCGCAATTGCTTAAAATCTTTCCCGGGTGCTTCTCCTAAAAGAAATCGAATAAAACGTCAACATTTTCCGAATAATTTATCTGGATACATAATGTCAGAGTCAGAGCTGCTGTGTAGATAGGACTGGAAGATATTCGTGCCCAAACGTTTGACACAATGATAATAGATTCTGTCAAACATTTGTCGTGTGAAGAAGACAGACGACTGTGTTAAATGTTACTAAAAACGCATCTTGAAGCCATTGTCAAAAAAAAAACAGATTTCTGTCAACCATTGGAAAATTAAATGCACAGGAATTTCTCACATTATCAAATTCTTCCTCTTCTCACTCCAAATCAGCTTCAGGGTACCTACTTGTACGGCAAGTTTGGGTCTAAGCAACTTGTCAGGCTGTGTCACATGATGTGCATGGTTTTTTAAGCTTATAGAAACTTTTTTCTCAATTTTTATCATTTTAATCCGTACCAAAAGTGCTGCAACTCTTAGCCCCCGCTGCCTAAAACCCTGGTTTCTTGACTTTTCATTTTTCCCATATAACAAGGCAACTATTTGTCCCACAGGGTTTAACTTGCACTTAAATTAAAGCTAAATAACTGCTCTACAACTTTTTTTCTATTGACTTCCCTCGTCGCAGTATTGTTTCCTCTATATTGCTCTAAAGATGTGAAAAAGTGCTATTTCAAAATTTCTGGAAAGATGACCAATTTTCAATGTCCTGTATCTCAGCTTCTGATCAATCTATAAAAATGCGGTTGCGCTCAAATTGTAGTTTATCTAATGTATAGAACAATGTTTACTGTAGGATGCATTCTTTGGAAGACACATGCCAAAAACTGAATCCAAAAATTTTGAGGTTTGCGACCTTCGATATCTTAGATGATTGGGCTACCTTTCAATTGAAGAAGAAGAAGAACTCTATTCATTCAGTAGGATATGTCCTAATATAAAAGTATAAAAAATAGTAATACAAACATGTTTCTAGACTAACAGTTATATGAAGAAAAAGAAAGACGAATGAAGAATGTTGTAATACATTCTGGTGATTTATAGTGACTGGATATGTTTACTGATCCTCGTTTCGAATAATTAAATGGTATTAGATTCTTTGATGTCTTGTGGTAGCTTATTGAACTCATCAAGTCCCTTATAGAATAGCGATTTCATTGCGTTTGCCATTTTTCAATTAGGGAGATGAAACATTATTTCCTCTAGTAGTATAATTGCGTATTTGGGAGTTAATCGTGGTGAATTCTCTTAGATAATCTGGAAGTAGCTTGTGTAATATCTTACAAATAAAAATCACTGTTAATTTATAAAATCTGTTTTTCGCTGATACCCACTGCAAACAATCTAACATCGCTGTAATGCTGGTAAAACGATTACACTTCAGTATTATTCTCATACCGCGATTTTGCAGCTTTTGTAGTTGTGAAATTTTATTAGAATCAAGGGAGTATAGTAAGCTACCACAATAATCAAAGTGGGGCTGGATAATGGTGTTATATACTGTAATTTTGGAGTATGTTAAAAGACATGGGGAAATTCTAGAGAAGAAATAAAGGTTCTTACTAATTTTTTTGCTTATGTAGGTGCTCAAAGTGTTTATCATTCACCTCCTGTAGTGAACTCGTAGTGAACTCGCTGAACAAAATTTTGCAGTAAATTCAAAATCATGTAAAGAGAAATGGTAAAAGTTTCATGCCTTATTCTTTCTTGCAACCCTTCGATATTTGGCGACATATTTTTGTAGACCCTTTTTTTGAGACCCCATAGAAAAAAAGTCAAGTGGAGTCATATCGGGAAACCTAGCTGGCCATCCAATTGCTTCCCTGCGTGTTATCCAACTATCAGGAAAAGTTTCATCCAGATATGCCCGTATCACACATCTAAAATGTGGAGGAGCCCCATCTTGTTGAAACCATATTTGTTCTGCCGGCAAATCGGGATTTTTATTATATGGGAATAATCGTTTGAGCTCTGAAATAATATGCTATTGTATAAGTAATAAATATCGTTCAGGGGTCAAATTTCCGTTTATGAAATAGGGTCATATGACGTGTCCACCAATAATGCCACACCAGACATTTACATTTTGTGGACGTTAAGTGTGAACTTCCTCCATCCAATGTGGATTTTGGTCTGACCAATATCAACAGTTGTGTCGATTTACGTGCCCCTTTGAACGAAATTCAAAATCGTAAGAAAAAATATGTGGTTGACAAAGTCGACATTTTCATTTAATTCATCCAGTTCGTAAATATTTTTAATGGAATATCGACTCATGTTATGATTCAAAGCCCTCTGTTGTGCCAAATTCATTGAATTTTCCACCACATCTAACTTGACAGTCGAATAATTTTCTTCATTTGTAACGCTTACTGGTCTTCCACTTTCTGGTCGATCTTTGACACCTTCAGTTTCATGAAACCGCCGCAATATTTTTGAAACGGTTGATTTAGAAATGGGTTCCCGAATGGGATGCAATTCATTAAAAATATCCACTTCTTGGTCACAACTTCGTCTTCTATCAACATATCCCATGTTCATTAAAATTTCAATATGCTCAGTATCAGTTAAACATGCCATTTTCATGCGAAAATACTTTGACTTCATTATCTTAAAATTGTTGATAAGATATATGAATGGTTGAGGAACATTCCATTGCAATTCTGATAGTAGAATGATTTTACGTATTTATATAATTGCTTTTCATTATCTTAGCAGTGCTACAAGATTTTTACTGGTGCACTGGAAAAAATATTTAATGGGGAAATGAGTCACGTACCTAAACATGAATAAAAATATATCAGATTTCTTTACTATGTGTGGAGTAATGTTGAAATTTTCATTTAGGTTTGGATCATTTACCATTTAGAGAGTCCATATCATACTTCAAGGATCAAGTTTATAGACCAGATAAACTGGACTGCAACTTACCGGAGGGATAGCGATATTGTTGCTCCTTACGAAAGATGGGCATATTATAAACCTGAAGTACGTATTTCATATCATATATTTCAAAATCTTTTCGAAATAAATCAATTTCAATCTGATACGAGATTGCTAGCCGAATTATGATATGGATTTGTTGCAAATTATCCCCTGAAAAAATAAAGTCGACCGCCGCTGGTCTTCGTCAATCGACTGTGACTTGGCCAAGATCGCGCTCAAGTTGACTTGCGTTTCTGGATCGTTCTAGGTATCCCATCGCTTCAAGAGACTTCCCTATCGGCTTTCAGAGTGATCTAATAAGGCAATAGATATTTGAATATTAGTCTGAAGTTTCCATTGAAGTGTCTGTGTTGTATTATCAGTGTAGCAGTGAAATGAAGTTGAGTTTACTCGTACAGGGAAGTCAATTATTGTCAAACCCACGTGCAAAATGTAACAATATTTTTAAAGTGGATATCAATATAAATGTGAAGAACAAACTATATCTCTTTCATAGTTATTGATTTGATAATAAATAGAGTAAATGTATCTAAGAATATAAGCTGTGTTTCCTTGAAAGATGGACCTTTTCATTTTACTGCGGTCGAATTTCAACATTTTATTGCCAGATCACAGATCAAAACTCGTTCAATAACATCAGGACATCATCTGAATCTACAGGACAGTTATTTTCATCAGAAGAAACAAAATACATGGTGTTTGCCAAAAAGAAACATTCAAGAATCAGAATTGAAACTCCATGAACAACCACTGAAATATGTCAAAGAAATTATAATCCTTGGTATGACTTTCGATCAAAAATTTGACTGGAAGGCTCACATTAAGAACTTGTCGACATCTGGTCAAAATGAACATAATCTGAGGAGAACCTGAACGAATGTAAATTGGGGAGCAGATCACTGATGTTTAATGAGAATTTATGAAACTGTAATAAGATCAAAACTTGACTACGATTCCATAGTTATTTGTAATCTTGAGAGCATTGGAATTTACTCGAATACATAATAGGAAAAATAAACCATCATAACCGAATCTTGTTATCTGCAATATGCCAACTGAATCCATTCCATCCAATTCTTTCTTACATCAAAATAGAAATGAACCTATTGCAGCAGCAATTAGCAGAAGATACAATAGGAAATGAAGAAATCAACCCCACAACAAAAGTTGTCAGATTGGACTACAAGCAAGAATTTTAAAAATCGAGCAATGATGCAGGGCAATATGAGTGGAGCAAAACTGAATGAAAACTGGCTGAAATCAAGAGATCTGTACATTTATGGGAAAAAGCACCCTTCCTCAAGAAAACAGCAAACTAATCATTTTTAGGTTGTTTGAAGGTGAATGACAAAGTTTCGTGGTGAATTTCATCAGTTCGGACTTCCATTGTCTAATATTATATAAAATGGTAGGTTACGTTTAGAACGCACCCACATCACTCACGATTACCTACTGTGTGCCACTACATACTTACAGTTTTATTTAATGTCCAAGTTACAATCACCAAGGTCAAGTATACGAGATACCACTGACTCGGACTGAACTCCTTGGTGAAGACAATGATTTCTGCGAAGAGATGGAATATCTCAGATACACTTAAATGAATCATAAAATTCAAATCACTGTCTCTAATAACCTTTACGTTTGAAGGGACAATAAATAAATAAATGATTGAAAAATTACTATTCCATAAAGAAAAATTATCCAAAGACAATATCGATCATGTTTATGCAGAGGGTCGTGAATTCCTAAGTAATCCTTGATTTTCGTCACATCAGAATTCCATTCAGTATCACATTCCAAAGATGATATCATTTATATATTAGTATCAATGATCTGATGTGGGAATGTGAAAAATAGATCATGGAAGCTCTGGATATGACAAATGGACAATATTCAAAACTGGTATTCTAGAGCCAACTCAGGAGGAGATATCAACAACTGAAAGGTACTGCAGGAATCTTGGACGGATACTGCCGCAATCTAGGACCCACAATAATTCATTGAACAATCAGGATACTAACATCGAATGGTAGTCTGAAAAGCAGCAAAATTAATTCGTTCCTATAGTACGTGGGCATACTTGAAATTGTCCAAATGAACAATCCATTCAGGCCAGTCTCATCTTACCTACACAGTAGGTTTATGGACTGACACCTATCAGAAAACAAGTACTCCCCTGATTGATACCACGAAAGGAAATTGATTTTTGATTATCGAAAATTAATGACTTTAGGTTGCTGATAAACACTACCTTGCACTGACGAGTGGCCAAATAGCCCAAAACCGGTCTGCAAGTGTGTTCCAATAATTAAAAATCGATTCCGGAAGTTGTATCACCAACTGCATATGCAGAAATAACTTCTCTGAAGAATCCTGCACTGACTTACTGTGTAGGTGAGACATATTGTTCATTTAGACAATTTGAGCGAAATTCAGCAAGTATTCCAAAAAAGATAACTTCAAGACTAAGAAATTAACAGTAGAGAATATTTCAGAGGAAACATCTGAAAATGAATTGCTAGAAATTATCAAATTTCCAAGTCCACAAAGGAGTGCGAGGAATGTACAGGAAGATAATGAGGTTTTTAGATCAGTGTCCCATAATACATTCAGAAGGATTGTGAGATTTTTTGGACGAAAATTTCTGTCTCGTATTAGGTTTTTGGAAAAATTTCATTCATTAATGAGATATTCGGAAGTTTCTTCGAAGGGTGGTGTAAGTGTACTATCAAAAGTGGGTTTAACTGGAGTCGTCCATGATAGTATAATGGATTTATACCTGCATTCCAATTAAAACGAACTATTCTGAATGAGTTAGCTGATATTCTTGTTCAAGTGCCCAATCAGGTCCCGAATATCATCACCTAAACACTGCTGAAGTAATGTTAAGCTCGTCACGAAAAACTGACACCCTGACGTAAGCTTCTTCTTCTTTAATTTATATGGCCGTTGCATCTCAGTCGAGTGCTTTTGGCTAGACTCCTGTCCGTAGTGAACAGAAGCTTCCTCTGGGGCGTAGCTGTCTTGCACTAGGCAATGCTGCCATTCTAAGTTTTCTCATTCACGTTCTCTTTTATAAAAACACTTCATATTTTCACTAGGGGGCCGTCAGTCCTCTCAGAATGACTTTCACAAATAACACATCTATTATCGCACTGATGACCTCGTCAAATCCATCGACATTTAGCCTGGTTACTGGCGTAGGGAACCGCCAGTCCTCTTAAAATATCTTTCACTTTAATATTTATTCGACCTTGACTTCATTTTTTGAAAAACACCCCACTTTTGGACTCCACTCCAACCACGACATTCACGTGCCATCTTTGAGGACAATCGTTATCGGCACAACCGTCCTCTGTCGCGATCGGAGGGGAAGTCCCTGAGTAAAAGTAAAGACATCTACGTATGATCGCGTGAGAACTGATAACTGTATTCGCGATATTTATTAAAGTGATTTTGAACCTAGAACACGTGTTCTGTATCAGCCCGAATAAAATATGAATGAATGTATATTTTTTCAAATAATATATCGTGGTGACTGATATTTATTAACAATTCATTGATTTAGAGATAATTTACTGTGATTATGAGTGATCAAAGTGGTTTTTACATATTACTTTCAATACATTAGTAGAATTTGAGGTTAGTTGATGGTATGTGTTATTTATTTACATCATAAACTGAAATGAATTTTTACATTATTTAATATGTAGGTAAGAAGTGTACAAATGAATTAATAAATAATAGATACAAATAATTTAATGATATTTAAATAAACTTTATTTAAATAGATATAATGTAACTTTCAATGTATCAAGTACCTTTTTTTTATTATCAGTGTTTTACGTTCTAGTTCGAAATTACCTAAATACAATCGTAAAAAAGTATTTTTTCTGTAATTGTTCATCGTTGTGATGTAATGTTACCAGGTTCACAGAATTTAAAAAAAATAGAATAAGTTGTCACCCAACTAGTAATTTCATTTGATATATTTGACGGGTGTATTGTTATAGGGAGGGGATACCTACCATCCCTGTTTAGTCCAAATAACGGCTTCTAGCTATGGTAGGTACGTAATTAGTAGAATAACCCTGTTTTGAACCTTCTTAAAACAAAGGTATAGGAAAGAGGAGGCATAGTGGGATGGCGGGGCATAGAGGGGCAGTGCAAAATTTTTATAAACAGTCGTGCGACGATTCAATTGGCGCGCTGTAGTTGGTGTTCAATCGTGTATGACTTTTGCTAACGTTACACGAAGTGTAACGTTAGCGCCGGTTGCAGCTGGTTGCAGCGCTCGCGCCAAAAGTAATAATAATACGTATTTGTTGAAAAAGATGTTGTTATTCGTTCAATGAACAAATTGTGTTCTAGTAACATCTTGTTTGTGATTATGTGCTACATTTTGCTGTGAATTATACCGATTACGAATTCGAAATAACAAATTGGATTAAATTAAAATCAAAGGTAAGATGTAGTTGTTATTATTTAAACCTAACATGTGGGTAGGGGCAAAGTGGGGTAGTCTATATGGGTCATTGTGGGGTGGTCAATCGTCAAGGCGTTTACCGTCATGTTGCCTCGTATTAAGTATATTAAGTATTTATACAAGCGATTATTTGTTTCAGCCATGGTTCGAATGTATGAAAGGAAAACGAATCAGCACTCTTGGTCTACAGAAAATATGAAAAAGCAGTACATAGTATGGTGTCAGGAGAAATGGGTTATAAAAAAGCTGCACAGGCACACGGTATTCCTCAAACAACACTTGAACAGTATGTGGCAAAATATAAAGTTGAAGAAGCTAGGTCAATACACAACTGTATTTTCTCCTGATCAAGAAAATGAATTGATAAATTATATTAAGATAATGGGAGGACAGAAACTTAGAAAACTTGCGTTTTCGTTAACCAAATAAAGCAAAATTGAACACAGGTTTGATACAAATAATGGTCTGGCAGGAGTAGAGTGGCTTACAGGATCTTTATTAAAAGACATCGTGATATCAGCTATAGAAAACCTGAACCTACCTCGGCAGCCATAGCTATGGGGTTCAACAGAGTTGCTGTAAGCAATTTTTTTGATCTACTGGAGATTTATGATGAACACAAACTAAATTCACAGCGAAATTTTGAATCGATGATACCAGGGTTTCTACTGTGCTCAAGAGCCATTCGAAAATTCTAGCATCGTGTGGCAAACGACAAGTAAGGGCGATGACTTCTGCAGAACAAGGCAAACAACAATTATTTGCTTCAGTGCTGTTGGCAATTACATGCCTCCCATGTTCATTTTCCCGAGAAAACATATGAAGCCAGAATTACTGATGGGGCTCCAGCTGGATCTTGGGGGGAATGCCGAGAATCAGGATGGATACAAGGCCACCTTTTTGACTCTGGTTGAAGCGTTTTTTAGAATGGTCACATGCTATAAAGGACGATCCAGTATTTTGCTCTTAGATCGACATGCCACACATGTGAAATGTGTGGAGGTGATCGATGTGGCCCGCGAAAATGAAGTGATTTTATTATGCCTTCCACTACATTGCATGCATCGATGCAGCCATTAGACGTAGGTTAGTTAGTTAGTGTTGTGACAGCGCCATGAATAATTTTGAAATGAACCATGAATTTTTTGAGTTCGAGATGTAGTAATGTTTGAATTTAATCGCGATATAGATTGATGTATATCAACAAATGAATATACAGGGTGTTCCATCTCAGACGAGCCACCCCGTATATTTCTCATCCCACAGTTAGTGGAAAAATTTCTCGTAACACGTCGAATGATTTTGTTTGAGGGACATCTTTTGACGTATATTTTAGGCTTGAACGAGCAACCCCCTAATAGGGGGCTCTTCAACCCCTCAAACTTGAACAAGGGAGAGGGGTTGAGTGATACTTCATTTGAGAGGTCTTGAAAGCTTCTTTACAACGGTGTATAAAAATTGTAAATTTGATGAACCGTTTTCGCCAAAAATCAATTTGGCAGCTCGAATGAGCCACCTTGAATAATTTGGTTATTTTCACATGTACGAGCCCATTTTCATTAAACCCTTTTTACAAACTTATACAACCTCGAAAAAATCACATTCTTGAAA
>WOGR01004491.1:0-14678 GCA_015342045.1 Leptinotarsa lineolata | reverse complement strand
GCCTCTTGGTTTCACCGATATAGGATTTTCCGCATTCACAGGGTATTCGGTAAATGCAATTCTTGGAATCGAAGTCCGCGTTTGGGGGCCTGGTTTTCGTGAGGCTGCTACGGATAGTGTTTCCGGATCTGAAGCAGGTTCTGATGTTGTATTTGGACCCAATTCTTCTTATCCTTTCCGATAATCCTCTGATGTAGGGAAGTGCAAGTACTGGTTGTGACGGCTTCTCTTCCTTGCGAGGTTCTTGTTGTCTTTTAGCCAAAGTCTGTTCCACCATCACTTTGGGGTACCCATTTCGCTGAAGATCATTTTTGATGATGCTTAGTTCTTTCTCCAGACCTTCCTTTGTATTGCAGAGCCCGAAAGCACGGTCTACCATGAATGTATTTATGAAAGTCTTCAGTCGGGCGGATGGCTCTTTTCTGGATGGAATCCAGCAGCTCCAGGGTAAAATACACTCATTACATCTCCTGTATTATTTATTGAGTATGCTGGTGAGGAACTGACGAAATAGTGGTGAATGAAAACACGAATCTTGGGAAACGTCAGTTATGTTTTATCTGCATTATACAAAATATTTTCTATTCTAAATACAATGCAGAGGATACTTTTAGAGACGCCACACTAATATTTTTGGAAATTAATTATAGTCAATTCATATTATCTATAATTTCATTAGTGAAATCTCACTTTACCAGTTCGATGTCTTACTTGCCAACCCTACATGTATGTAAATATAATCTCAGTGGAAGGGAAAACCAACCTCAGTACTTCCAAAAATAGTAACATGTCATGTTCACAGAACGTGAAGAAATACTTCTACTCAATATTGAATGTTCAGTAAGCTGAAAATCCCATGAATACATATAGAAAATAATTTCTACATCATTTTCATAATGAGTAATTCTATGTTCGTGTGTGTATACAAACATTGAAATTTCGTGTCAATAAAGGTTTTACTGATTCCCAGTTCATATGATAATTTGAGTAAAATCTCTATTTGGAAAACTCCCACATTGTATAGAAATGAAAAAGTAGAAAGCGAAAACGTTTCTATCCTAAAAATATTCTATTTCAATTTAAGTGAAATCAGGTTTCACTTATTTCAATTTCGGTAAGTACCAGTACATAATAATAATGTGATGCCATGTCATGGTGGATTGAGTTGATACTAACGACATCACAATAGTTTGGCTTTCTATGGTTCTCACTATTTTTTGAATGTTCAACCTTCCACAATCTGTAAAATAAAAAAACTGCCTCCTCCACAAAAATGTATTTCAAACAATATTACTTTCTCTATATTTCAATAGTGAGCTGTTCAAAGTACCAACAAAATCAATTGTCATTATTAGCTGCAAAATAGTAGGTATTCAATAAAGTGTCTTTCACCAGAGAAAAGTACACATAACGATCACGAGTTTAAAGCGGTGAACAAATGCACCATTGGGTGATTATTTTCTGAACTCTAATGTAACAAAAGCCGTTCACTTGAGTTAGTTCTATTCATCAAAATATCAAAAATAGATAATCAAGTTTTAAAAACGCCTAGAAAGCGTAACACCACTGAGCGCGGTGTCCAGTTTTGTTTGAACCAAATTTTTGTATGGTAGTTGATGAAAAATCCTCTGATCCTATTTTTGTGAAACGAAAATGACCTCTTTTTGAAGACTCTCATGATTCAAAAATCTGCAGATGGAAGCTCTCCATCATTCATATGTAATGGAATTGGCCGATACTTGATAAAAATTCATTCGAGTAATACTTTATTGTGAGATTTTCACTAGACACATCACAAAACCGACGCCATACAATAACTTCAGCAAGCTTTTTCAAAGTAATTACATTATACTCAATCTTTGTTTCATATATTAACAATTTGAACTCCTTCCTAGGTAATGACTAATAACTCTCTAACTCATTAAAAAAAAATCAACTTCACGAGTTTTTTTAAATGAAAACTGATGAAAAATATTCTGGAAATAACTACTTTCGAACATGTGAATATTCAATGCATATAAATTACTGTTCATCTATCTGAGGGTGCATTTGTTTTTCGATGCAAATATGCATCAATTTGAATATGAAATTTTGTGCCCAGAAATCCTTCATTCAGATTGAATATAATTTGTTCATGTGGAATGAATTGCCACACATTTCAAAACAAACTATACTATCTGAAAGCAATTGGAGAAAGTTTTAATCACAAAAGTTATCTCATGACTAACATTTAGATTAGTTTGGTGCTCACAAGCGAATCTTTTATTTTTCTCATCAAACTGCTCATTTAACTTCTTTTAAATTGTGGCTGTCAAATACCGATGTTTTTCCAGGTACTAGACATATTCAACTTTTTGAATTTTCGAAACAAAGTTGATGTTATTGAGAATCCATAACATAAAAATCATATTTGATGATTTTTCCCTTTTTGGTACAATTCATTCGTCAATCACTAAAAAATGAAAGGATTATTCTGATCGACACTTCATATGGATATATGTAGGCGGATTTTCACTAAAGGAACAAAACACAACAAACCAACACCACCAGCGACAAAACGTAAACTTGAGTTGTCAAAATATATAACATTTCGAAGACATTGTGTCGAAGGCGACTGTTTCGCCGACAGGCGGGAAGTTCGAAAGGTTTCGTTATTGTGTTTTTGTTTCTGTGAATAGGGTCTGTGGTGGGTATGAATTTCGATCTCACTTCCCCAATCTTTCATATGTCATCATTCATCAAATCTGCCATCATCTTTTTGTCTTCTCAATGATGATAGCATGCAGAATCTCGATTTTTTTGGCTATCGCTCCTTTTGCTCAAAGGATTCGATTGTAAGAAAGCGCGTCATTATAAAAACATCCTCTAGAGAACAGACAGAAAACATTTCACAACAAATCACGCGACTCAGGCTTTTTTTGTCTGTTTGATGAAATTCGAATTACTTCATTTTTCGTTCACGGATAGATACCTTCACGCATAAACCACCATCCTAGTCGGAAGAGAGTTTTCTCTTCTCTAACTGGACGGGCTCGGAAAATATGTGAACAACCCATGTTAGTTCATCATGATGTAGCATTTCATAGGTGGAATATTTTTTCAGTTCAGGTGAGTAATTTGGGACTTCGACTTACAAACAAAGAAATTAATATTTGAAGTAATCTATCTGAATACATTCCAGGTTACATCTAGATTTTGAATCTCTCCTGAACGCAGAGAAAAATAAGTTGAATCAGTTATTGACAATGTCTGCATTCTATCTCAAGTAGTATGTGTGTTGACTACGAGGACGAAGGTTATATTTTGAAGTTTCAAAAAGACTGACTAATTAGTGATATTATTCCAATCTCTGTAAAGTATCTACCTATTGGTCTCATCATTATGGTTGACAATATCGATTCCATAACGATGAATAGTTACTGCAAATTCTGAGTATCAAAGCCAAGAGGAGTCTAGAAAAGACGAGACAACAGAATGCGCGGTATTTTTGTCAAGACGACAGATTAATTTCATTTCGACGAGACAAGAGGCTCTACTCCAAAGTAACAGTACCTGCGGATTTTATTGTATCCATTTAAATCCACTCCCGATAACTGGTTCAGCTAATTTCTGAATTTCCATTTCGTTCGGTGAATATATTTAATGGTTAACAAATAGCATCAGCTCCGCAGATTCTTACGAGATGAGCTTCTCCAATATGATCTACTCCTCTTACTATAATATTGCACTCATTCAAATCATATTTGAAGTCAGGTTCTCTGTTCTCATCCTCGTTTCCCTCCAACTTATTTTCTTGAATTCTTTCCACTCCTTGTCCTACTCAAACTGACGAGATGCCTCAGTTTGAATTCACTGTCTCAGCAAATGTCTCACAGTCTCAGATACAACTGAATGTCATGCTCCGTCTTCACTCGTATTCATAATTTCAGAGGCAAGTGGAGGTATTGATGGGAATTTAGGTGAAGGCAATGATAGGGAAAATAGTAAGGTGGGGGTTCATGGTTACACCCTGAAAAAAGCTCATCGTGCAATGAAGTTTCACAATTTGAGTTATTCAAAATATTATATTCTTTTCCGCCTAACCTCCTACGGATAATCGAAAATGTTCATACATCCAGAATATTTCTATTCGGAAATAGCTCTCCATACAACTGCCCTACCACGGAGAGCATCAGAATACTCCTGACGAGTAATATCACACGTGGAGATAGGATTCCTCCTTAATAACGCCTCATCCGAAAGGATATATGACGTTGGGCGCAGTCAGTGTCACTAACAGAAATTCCGGGATATCAGGCGTTCCCTCACCGTAGAAAGCATCGTAACGTGACGGTAATACGATGCTCTGCCGCAATGGACCTAGTTTTCCTAGCTACTTGTGGGACCTATTTTAAGCATAACAGAAACAGAAATTTCAAACCTGAGTCTACAGGGGAGGTGGACATCGACTGAAGGACTCCAACTATGCTTCCTCCTGTGAAATCGGATCAGAAGCAAAAGTGTCAGTTTTCCAACTCTTAAACAAACTCAGGAGGCTAGGTGATGAAGCCAGGAAGCAACTCATTGCCTCCTTGAGAGCAGGACATCTCTTGAAATCATTTATATTGTTGAGTAGCAGAAGCTCATCTGCATCAGGAGAGAAAACATTTTTCCTCTTGGCAGATAAGCAAATGGTTACGATGAAACTATGATGTACCGGAACCATAGGTAAAAACACTAAAAATCTGGATCTTAGTCATCGTCAGGTATAGCTGACGTACAGCTGAGGTTGCTGCAATCACGGAGGCGAGAACTTCACACCTTGATATCTCAAAATCGACCGAACAACTGGCTGCCTCAGAGAAAATAATCCAGGAGATGGTCCACAGGACCACTCAAGAGATGCATATTCTGCCTGGATGGTTTCATGTTACATGAGAGGAACAGGAGAGCGTTTTCTGACTAACGGGTGCAGTCATTACCCTGCAACCATGGAAGAGCGTCTCCTTCAAATGTTCAACAGAGAGGATTTGTATTGATCAATATCTACCTGACGAAAGTGTTCACAAGCTGACCGGCGACCAAGGCCTCATCATATTGAGGATTGGATTATAGCAGAGCACATATTGTTTGTCTGCTTCGTTGCCTTGTGATCTGAAAGGCAACTCAATAAATCGTAATCGGTTCCGTTGGGAAGATGACTTTTTTGACTGAGTTTGATTAGATGTGAGCCACAATAAACTTCCGTGAGTTGCAGTGGAGGATCAAACATGCACAAACATGCACAAACATGCCTACCTCATACAGTTTTCCAGTCCTTCACTATCACTAGGCCCTTACCTGTAGTTTATAACTATAAATTCGCAATAGTTCTGCTGATTCAAATACGTGATAACTTAATGAAGTGGATCACTGTCAAAATTGTTTATGTGTACAAAACAAATTGTTTGTTAGCCTCTGGCTATGTTTTGAATCCTTGATAACTCCAATTTCTCAACAAAGCTTGAATGAATTATTTTATTTTTTCGTGAGAAAACCGAGCACCAAAAGTAGACAATGGGAAAGTCAGATTTATCAGAGAAAAAAGACTGATTCGAAAACAAATTGCACTTTGAGAAAAAGCAGTGGCGTAGCATTTCAGTCTTCAGTATGAATCAGTGCAGAACCCATACGAAAGATACTGGCAAGAATAAGAAATGGATAGAAGTTTCTACAAAAATATTCATAGGGCTATACATAGCCCTACCTATACATAGGACTAGATAATCATCATTATCAGTTAGTTGAAAAATAGGACCTCTGGAATATACGATTTCTTTTTCGAAACCTGCCAAAAATAATCCTCTCAAATAATATCATATAGAGAAACACCCTCTTCGAACATTTATTCAAAAAAGAGTCACCTTCTCTGAAGTTTGTCGACGATGTAGTCGTATTATGTCCAAAACAAAGCAACGTTTCCAGTCACGAACGATTTTCATAAAGGCTATGAAGGCTGACTGATGTTGTATGCCCGTGTAAAATACAATGGCCATAAATTGAATGATCCGATGGATTTGCACAATCTGCTTTTAAATGAGGACGCAGTGGAAGCGAAGCCGATAATTCTCATGCAGATAGCTTATACGTTGACCGTTTCTTTTTGAATTTCACATACGAAATTTCCGGATATATCAATTTTTGGGCTCAGGAAATTCAGTCAAGTTGAACATTAACGTTCATTCAACACTTTAATGATTTCATCATTTTCATTCCATTCCATTAATCAGCTAAGAAATGAGTTTATGAGGTTTGTCATTACGTAGATGATGCTAACTATTATTTCACTGAATAATAATTAGTCATTGCATATAAATATTCTGTCATACATATCAATAAAGTCTCTCACAACATTTTCTTGGTTTATTCGAAAGGAATGAAACCTTTTTCCATTAGAGGTTTCCTTGGTATTTTGTTGAATTTTCATTCACACCATTCATTTGGCAGATGATCATAGATTCTCAGACCCAAATAAGCAATTATTCAGATATTTTTTTTACAAACGATAATGTGTAAATCACGTTTTTTTTCGAGTATGCAGGTTTTCATTACTACCAAATTCAGTTCGATTTTCCTAAAGATAAATGTACAGTTGGAAAAAAAATTGAATTTTGACTCAAATACTACGAAAAGAAAGAACAACAGAATATGAAAGTCATTGCTTTTCACTGTTTTTGGAGTCTATAACTTGACCCAACAAAGCTAAATTTTTTGAAGAGTAATGAATGCAAAAATGAAAAGTTTATCATGGAAAGTTACTGTGTTAGATGAACCACTGAAGAGTCCAGTTACTTGTCATATTCAATAATTTTGCCAACAAATAAAAAAAGCTAAACTAAACTTCCTCAAGATGATCACTGTTTCGAAAAAATATATATCCTTTTCCGTTCTCAAAACCCAAAAAACTCACTTGTAAAAAACACCCCATCGGAAACAAGTATATTTCCTTCAACTAACGTCAAGAGAATATGTGAAAATGATTATTCACGATACGAAACAATATTGGAAAGTCAGACCATGAATCAAGAAAAAAATTTTGAATGTCAAGGAAGGGCATAGAGATTAAAAAATAATGTCGTTTCGACGCGCCTCTTTCTCCCGCGGCTGACTCCCCAATTAGGATACTTCAAAAATTCTTTTCTCAACACACATCTACAATATAAAACAAACCTACATACAAAAATTTAGCCTCCGAAAATATACCGATATGGAGAAACAGTAATGAAAAAGTAACTTTATTTTATCAATGCGACTTTTTCCTTCCGTCAAAACATTCAAAAACGAATCTACATACAAAATTTTAGCCTTCGGAAATATAGCGGTACGGTGAAGCAGTGAGTATCCAATATTTAATAATAAAATTTTTTGGGGGTGCCCCAGTTGGATTATTTTGAAATTCTTTCTTAGTGCGCATCTAAGACCACCAAATTTCAGCTTTCTCAGACTCACCAGTACGGAAAAACAGAGATGAATGAGTGAGTGTTAAGTGAGTGCATTAATAAGTATAGATAATATCATGAGGCCATGGTATCGATCGATAGATGAGTCACTTAAAATTCACAACTAACACAAGCGGATGGTTCAATTGCAACAACAGCCATAGAAAAAAGAAATCTACTAGCTGAACAATTTGTGTCCCATTCCACAGTCGATATTCTGGGACAATGCCAGAAATAACTTTTTGACGTCTGGTCAGGCGAATTCTGGAATAACTCAATATCAACAAGGCATCTGGTCCTGATGAAGTCCCCATCATCGTACTCAAAAAGTGCGTAAATGAATTCGCTCCAGTATTTTGTAGACTTTTCAACCTATCTTACAAAAAAGGTGTTTTTCCTTCTTGTTGGAAGATTGCTCGCGTTCAGCCTATTCCCATAAAGGGCAAACAAAAACCTTTCAAATAACTATAGACCACTTGCTACTCGCTTTGCTATCAGTGATATGAAAAATCATGGAGAAAGCCGTAAACGACCATATCCTCAAATATTTGGAAGGCTTTAACATCTTGAGCGTTCATTAATATAGCTTTCGGAAGCAAAGATCAACAGGCGACCTTCTATCGTATGTCAACCATATTTGGAGTAACGCAATCCAGAATCATGGAGAGTCAAGAGCTGTTACGCTTGATATTTTTAAGGCCTTTGACCGTGTGTGGCTTGAGGCTTTGCTAGCCAAACTTCGATGCTATGGCTTGTGGGATCATTTTTGTGTATGGCTCTCAAGTTTCCTGGAAGAACGTTCCCTCCAAGTGGCCGTCGATGGATATCTCTCAAATACTTTTACCATCAACGCTGGTGTTCCCCAGGGATCCATATTGTCTCCAACCCTCTTTTCGCTGAACATCAACGACTTATTGGAAAAATATATTGCTTTGCTGATAACAGCACACTTGTCTCGTCATCCCATTTGGATACCAGGACATCGGTTGCGGATGCACATCTTCACCGGCAGCATGAGGTTGCATATCTTAATGAGGATCTAGTAGTAATTCTGAATTGGGGTGAAAGTAATCAGGTTCAATTTAATGCCACGTAAACCCAAAAAGATAAATGTCTCTGAACCGTATATAATAATGTCAGGACAGACAATTCCGCTTTCTGCTTCGATGGGTGTTGAAATGGACACTAATATGTCTTGGCACAATCATGTTACTGAAGTTGCAAGGGCTGCTTCTCAAAAGCTTGGAACACTATTCCAAGTATGGAGCTCCGCCCCTAAGCATAACCTGAAGCTGCTGGATTCTATCCAGAAGAGAGCCAGCCGCCTGATTTGAGAGGCAAACATAACTTACAACCTTGATAGTCCGAAACTTTGAAGAAGGGTTGCAGATTTATCTCTTTTCTATAGATATTTTCACGGAAAGTGTTCAAGGGACTTGGCATATTTGATTCCACCAAGAGCGGTACATATCAGGAATACGCGACGGGCTATGGCTGCTCATCGTTTTGAGGTTCAACTCAGTACACCTGGAACTTTGCTGTTTAAAAACCTTTTCATTTGGAGAACTGCGTTCATGTGAAATAAACTTCCTGAGAACGTTTTTTCTTAATGGATTTAATCATTAAATCCAATGTGAATCACTACTTTCGCACAGGCACCGATCTTAGAGCGCCTTGAGGTTTATCCTGTAGTGCTTGTATTTTTTCAAAAAAAAAATCAATATTTTTATAGTCATTCACGTATTCACCGGAAAGGGGCTACTTATCGTATTGCTAGAAAGCATGAATAAGAGTTGGATCAGCGGGAAAAATTCTGAAGTGCGGCGAACGAGTTCTAGAAAACAAGTGATTCTGAAAAATAAGGAAACTATACATTTTGATGAGATAAAAAAGCTTCAAAGTATGTTCGCGGGTTTTTGATTATTGTATTATCAATCTGCTGGGTAGCCGTTGTCGAATGAAGAGATCAACTCCAAACGTTTCGCCCATAACTAAGATGGGCATTTTCAGCGGTGGTCAGCCACAATGCATTGAGACCTTCTTGTTGGTAGACTCGTCTCATTCACGGATAACCAAAGTTCTAATTTCACCTTCAGCCGGAGGAGTTCGATACTCCAGAATAGGTTATATTTCAGGAGTGGACAAAATGGTTTTCCACTATTTCCACTGAAAAGACCTCTCATCCAAAAAGGCAATAAAATCATTCAATACTTTTGTGTGAACCATTTTTCCACATAAACTACAATTGTTTTTTTTACTTCCACATTTCACTCCAATTAAAGACCAAAAATACACTTAAGCTTCATTAGGAAATATCGAAGGGCTAAAACAATTCCGTCAAAATTGGTTTGGGTATTTTTTCAGAACGTTTTCTTTCATATGGTGAAGAGAATTATCATCATCGACAGAAAACTCACTGAAAGGAATGATAAAAAGTGTTTTCCACTGGTTTTCAGGGTTTTCAATCTTCAACAGTACCCAATATAAACCACTGAAAAATTCAATGAGTCAGTATCCTCAACTGAGTCAGTCGTTGCTGATACGATACGAGATAAAACCTTCATGCATGACACTGTTGATGTCTGCCGCAATAGCAGACGAAACATTTCGTACTTCAGGTTCCTTCCGAAGCCTATTTTTCAAACACATTTGAAATTATCGAAGGTCGAAGAATCTTGCTCAATATACACATTCCGATGGATAGCATCATCCGTACAAGAAATATTCGAATGATCTACAATGTTCTACAATATTTCACAGCAATCGAGACTGTTCTGGGATGTTTAAATTTCCGAACATTTCACAACATTCCAGAATGTTTCGATATATTTTGGAATGTCGTGAAACGCTCTCGAATAATCAACATATTCTAACTCCGTTCTAGAGGACGAAACTTTCATTGTTTTATTGCGAAAAGCACACCCTTTAGGTGAACACGAGAAATTTATTCTCAGATGAAAGATAGAAGACTATCACACGATATAATTTCCTTGATCATTGCAAAATTGGATATTTCAGGATGCTTCCGAAGGCTCCAGATTTGCTATCAGTCCATCATATTCAGAATGTTAAGAAATAATTCGGAATGTTGCGGAGGGCATTGTTCTGCAGAGATGTAGAGAATTCTAGCCCTCATAACTACAAAAGAGCGCTTTTCAGGTGAGATTGAAGAACTTTTTCGTAGATGAGAGGTAGAGGGCTATAACAATGATCTGAAACTTTCTGAAATGTTGGAGATCTTTTCATGTCATATAACCAAACATTCTACCGCATTCCAGAATATCTTAGGATGTTCTGGACTGTAGCGGAATGCTCTTAAATACTTTTGAATGTTCTGAACTGTTCTATAACATGTTAGCAAACCTTCCAGCCCCATTATCTTCAAAAATACACATTTCGGGAAAACGTTCTTCATGGATGTAAGTATGTTTAGAATGCCTTCGAATAGACCAGTTCTGGTAGATTTTGTCAGAAGCCTGGAAGTCCTCTGATAGGACAGATATTCAAGCAAAGCTCAAATTGATACAATTACACGTTCTGATTAGATGAAACCACTTATAGCACCCTGCCTTGTAAGAGAGTAAGCAACTCCGTTGCCTCAGACCAGACCAAAGATCCAGACCAGACCAAAGAAAGTATTTAGGATATTTATTTCAATCACTTTTGACACAGTCATAGGACTGCTCTCTCTGATCTCTGTTCACCTTGTTCTTCAAATCAGATTACTGAAAATACAATTCATTACTATTAAGTGATATTTCCCTTTCGTTGTACCTAATCTTCGAATTCTTAAATGAATGTGCAATCTACTGGTATTCTACGTACTGATTATATCTGTAAGATAAGAATTCACTCTACAGATTGCTGACAGTTCATTTCACCATTGCTAAGACTTGATTTGAGAGAATAACTTCAAATAGTATTCCTTGCCAATTCAGCACAGGTGAATGGAATTACAAATAAGTGACTCGAGCGCAGCGAAGTAAACAACAACTCTAAGAAGTTGAGACAAATCAGAATATAAATTCTATCCGAGACACAACGGGTTCGTGATCGATCGAAAAAGTCGTAAATCTTCAGAGAATTGGTGCAGAAAACTAAATGAGAGTCACAACATTTGCTAGCGTTGGTGGAGAAAATACCAAAGTTAGAACCTGATTGGTTTGGATCATTTCAACTCATCACGAAATTCAGTTTTTGTATGAATATTTGTGAATCTTTCTACAGTGTTGCTCTATCTCCCAAACTCTTTTCATAAACGTAAAAGAAACGTCAGTTCATACTGATGAACAGTATCACGATGTCGTTTCCATAATACGTTTTTCGAGGAGATGAGTATCAACTTCCGGCATTTTAGAAACATAACATAACTTGCATCATCACAAACAAAATGTGATGAAAATTTTCAGTGAGAAAATAACCTATTTAGTGCTGTATTACACATCACTGCCCTTACTATATTGATATAACATTTCTATACGATCTACCTGATACAAAGCCTACGCTCAATCACACACCTCTTTAACACATGAATGCAAAACATTTTTGTATTTTGGAGAATGAGAAAAGCATGTCCTCAACCAGACTTGGGCAATTCATTGCCCACCATATACGACTTGGTTGATCAGTATTGATGATTTATTTTTTTTTTCAGATTGTTCAGATCAGTATTGTCATTATTATATAGTCGAAATAATTCTGGTTTGTATCACTAATGGATTTGATTTTCGAATAATTTTTCATTTTCAGTTTTTAATGATACGGAGATGGAACATTTTCTCTTCAATCTTTTTAATTGATTCCATGAATCCAGATTTTCATTTATTGTGATATATTTGTGATATTCAATGTTTTGCCAAATATTTTCATTATTGAAAAGAGTATATATGATCCGTAACAAAAACAAATATTACATATACGTCATTCATTTTTTTGCTTTGTAGTTCTCTTTCTATATGAAAGGAACACAATAATTATTTTGTAAAGTTTTCTGTTTTTTGAAGTACTGTATCAGGCATAATAGAAAAAAGTAATCAGTTTCACCAGTGACACCAGGTAGCATCACATACTATAACAATTTTCACGTTATTGTCTATCTGTTCAAATGAATAAAAATTTTATTTTGGTAAGAGGAGAGGAAGCAAAATTGGTAAGAGAATTTTTCACTGATCGAATAAAAACTGTAGATATGCTGTCATCATCACCTTTTGAATAACCATCGTGATACTAATCTGGTTATTGAACGTACGAATTTGCAGTTCACTTCATAATGATTTGCTTTTATAAAAACTTCTTAACAAGTCTCGACAACTTCTGGCGGCGGAAAAATTGTATCGTCACTCTCAAGAATGTTATTCTAGACTAAATTCCGCACAAATCTTCTAAACTTTCAGGGCGTAGAAATTCTTTTTTGCCATGGATACTTTGGCCTTTGCAGTCATCCTCATATTATCGTGGATTTTGAAGTTTGGTGTTTATTAAATTTGTTTGAGAGCTGATAACGAACTGAAAATTCTATACAAGTAGCTTGGCAAACATTTGACTTATGCTACTAACTTTATGAACTTTAAGAGCCCAAAATTAGTTTCTTGTAGTTTTCAGATTCACTGAGATTTCAAGAAGCCAGTAAAAGCACGGGATTGAGAAAATCCGCGAAATCTCTTTTAAGTTTTCTCTCAATATTTTCCCGATATAAATAAGTTCTCTGAGAGCTCATATGGATTAAATTCAAAGTGGTTATACAGTGTGTCCGCAAAGTATGGAATAAACTCGATATTTCCAAAACCAAAGGTCGTTTTACAAAACTTGAATCACGTCGACTTTTAATTTTCATATTCTACATTTCACAATGAAATTTCAATAAACAGGGTGATCCATATTAATGTGATGAACTCATCGGTAATATTTTTGAATACAACACCCGTATTTGGTGTCAGTTTTAGATTATCCGTATCGAGCTGATTCCGAAAAGGTATGATACTTGGTCTAACGGACAGAATTTGGAAGATGTACGCTTAGATAATAAATTTTATTGATATTTAATAAAAGTGGAAATCAATTAATTATTTTTATATTTTTTTCAATGATTGATGTAACAATGGATAAAGTAATCCAGTAATGAATACATGACTTTATTTTGAATGTTCGAACTGTGGTTCTTGCTGTATTCGACAGTAACCTAAAGGTTGAATAAATTCTTGTTGAACCTTGTTTATGGTTTCTTGAGAAATAATGTTTATTTCTGTCCGAATTCTCTTTTTCATTTCTTGAATATTCACTGGTTTCGTTTCATGAATAAGATTCTTCAGATGGCCCCACATAAAGTAATCCAACGAATTTGAGCCTGGCGACCTCGCTGGCCATCCAATATGTCCACGTCTATCAATCCATCGGTCGCAATACCTTCGAACATCTGCAGTATACTTTGGAGGCGTATCATCCTGTTGAAACCATAAACTTTCATCAAAACTTCCAGAATTAATTCTACTGGGGAATAAATTGATTGAAATAGGTACAAGATATCCCCTTGAAAACTGAAAGTATGTTGGCCCGTCTGAAGTACCGTCGAAAAAGTAGGGTCCGATGATCCTGTTTCTTACAATGCCAGCCCACACATTTACCTTTTGCGGGTATTGTGTTTGATGCTCACGCATCCAGTGGGGGTTTTCTTTGGCCCAGTACCTACAACTCTGACGGTTGACCCCACCATTCAATGTAAAAGTGGCTTCATCAGAAAAAATTATAATTTTTTCGAGGAGATGGTCTCTGTTACAGTTATCCATCATGGCTTCACAAAATTTTATTCTTCCATCTAGATCTAGATCATCCTCGATTAATTCCTCTAGAAGTTCGATTTTGAAGGGATGCCATTTTTTAAATTTTAATACTTTGTGTACAGTTGTTTTACTGACATCCAAATCACGACTAACCTTACGAACAGAAGTATGTACATCTTCTTCAAAAGCAAGTAGAACATCTAGTTTTGTATTATCATTTACAGAAGGACGACCTGATTTGCGTGAATTTTCAACTGTACCCGTTTCTCGAAATTTCTTTTTAATCTTACTTACTGCTGACTACGTTATGCATCTTTCTGAATATTTTTTATAGAACAATTTACACACTTCCATCTGATTTCGCGATCTGTCTCCGTAGACAATCATCATAAGTATTTCAATTCTTTGCTTTACACTCAAATCAATTACTACTTTAAATTAATTT
>WOGR01004490.1:0-14679 GCA_015342045.1 Leptinotarsa lineolata | reverse complement strand
GCTTTTGCAGCGGTGGTTTCCAATATTGTCTCAAAATACTCCAAACTTCACAATATCAAAAAGGAAACACAGTTGGCTGAAAATTCGAAAATCCCTTTTAGGTATATAGCTAGCGAAATAATTCAACCAGGCAGTCACTTCATTCAACAATACACTGTCGTTGTGTGCGAGGAAAAAAATAACAAAACCTCTTTGCAGACTTGGTTTGTGCCAGAGGCGGGTTAGGAAGGTTTTAAATATACATAAATGCGCATATGGAAACGAATAACCTATCCGATTATTAAGGATATAATAATGTTTAAATTATGACAAAACAAGATCGACTGTAACATACTGTTTGGTCATTTCACAGAAAACAACAAAACGCAATTTATAGGCGAAAAAGCTACTCAAGAAATTTTACTGGGAAAAGGGAGAGGAAATATAAAAAAGTATTATAATTTAAGCATTTCATATTATAATTTGAGAAATTGCATGTAATTATGTTATGTCATATAATTATGTTATAATCATGAAATTGTATGATAATAAGTATATATAAAATTTCTCCATTTTTTTTTTTGATAAATCGATATCATATTGTGAAAGAATGGTGGGTGATAAACAAAACTGCTATGAAATACGGTTTCACCATACAAAAATGCATGAGTTAGGTAAATTTGTTTAAAAAGTGTTCACTAACATTATTTGTCGGCCTGTGTTATTTTTCCAGTATGAAATACAATGAGAATTTTCAAATTATTTTAGTAGTTCTTTCATAACTCTATTATATTGAATACATTTTATTTTTATTGAAAAAATTTGAGTATAAATTCAAATTTCATACTATCAAGAATAGTGGATAAACTCATTGAAAGAACTCAAAACAATTGGCAATAAGGACCAATGTATTTACGAGATGAATACTCAGATACACCGTGTTCAATGATTGTTATTCAAAAATGTACAAGGTGGAATACAAAATTTCAACATCAGTTTTTGGATTACAGTTTCAAGGGATGAGGAGAACAATCTGAATTATCTGACTGATATAACAACAAAAAAATATTTATCGTAAGGTAGACTCAAAAAGTAATCAATGGATTTTAAAAAGGCTCCGACCTATAGAAAGTTACATTTGGCGTGCACGCAGAGAGTCGCTAGTTCTATTATAATTTTTTTAATGATCTTTGTAACCTGAATATCTCTCAGGGAAACTTAATCGTCCATTATTTCAAAGCATATTTGAACTTTCTCAAAACGTCAAAATGAAACGCAAGACATACATTATCAGTTGCAATCGCTACTGAAAGGTATATTATTCGTTCAAGAAACAGATACTTGTTAACTTCTCCAACACCTACACATTCAGATTGATGCATTAGCGTATTCCTGGAATACTGTAGTCCCTATTGAAATATTTTTAATTATATTCGAATTCTCAATCATATACAATCAACGATCAATTCACACATAATGATTCTATATAAACACAATCTCTTGTTTTTCAGCGACATGTAATCCGCCATGTCAAAATGGTGGTAACTGTTTGTCATTTAATTTTTGTCAGTGCCCACAGGAGTTTAGAGGACCCCAGTGTCAATATAGTAAGTGTTCTAATTTTGAATGTACATTGTCACAAGATTTTTGACGAATCTCAAGCTGGCTGCCGAAAATATTTTGTAAATGGCGAAGGCGACAGAGAATGAACACATAATATTGCTAATTGAACAGCTTATCTACGGGGTGGAAAAAAGAAGTTCGTAAATGGTGAAGGTGGCAAAGGTGGCAAGAAATTTGCTGAGGATTTTGTATTGGTATTATGTATCTCAACGGTTTCTTAGCAGCCAACTTCCAAGAGTGTTTACGAGGTGAAAAATATTTCCGAAATGCTAAATCGGGGATTTTGGATTTTACCAGATTTTACGGCAGAATTCACCTGAATTTGCAGAGAATACTCGTACTTTATGTGTATTATTTTCAATTACGGCTATATCAAAAACAATTGACAAGATTATTCACGGGGTTAAAAAAGAACGACCTTTGTAAATGGCGAAGGCGCAAAATAAATATTAGCACGGTGTTAACGCAACAGGAGATTTTGTTTAAACTTGTTTTAATAAGAACAAAATTCCTCGTTGCGTTAAGACTGTGTTGACAATTTTTCTTCCTCTCAATTTACCCCGTAGATAGGCTTGTCAGACCGTTGACATGATTAATAGAAGTGGATTCTATCAAAATAAATCTTTGTATAAGGCCGTAATAATATTTCGTTTTATCATTGCGGGAATATTTTCTTCACATCGTATACACTTTTGTGAGGTGACTGCTATAATGCAGTTGGAGCATGTGATAATGGAACAATATTCTTGGCGAATTTGATGAAAATCCCATATTGCATAAGGCCGTAGTGATATTGAAAACTATTTTTGTGCCTCTCGTCATTAACAAAATTCTTTTTTTCAGCCCGTGGATAAGGCTGTCTGTTGTCTGCTATAAGACTGTTGATGAGTATAACACGTGCAACATTCTCTGCAAATTTGAACGAAATCTATTGCTGCGTAAGGCTACAAAAACATTTCGTTTTTGCATGTCGAGGGCATTTTTTGCCCCCTGTAGACGCTATTGGAAGTTGGCCCTTGTAAAACTGTTGAAAGTAATGATGCTATAGTACAATCCCATGAACACAGGCACTTAGAAATATTATTGTATTGAAACGAAAACATTGTTGTCAAGGTTGTGATTCTATATGTTTTATCATCATTTTTTCTCATCTGTTCAGTATACTTTCCCTACGCCACTGCAAAGGACAGATTGAGACAAAAATGTAATTTCTGAGAATTCAGTGCCTTCTCTTTTGGAATTATGGTAAAGCAATATTCTCAGCAAATGTAAACGGAATTTTTCGTTGGCTAAGGCCGTGATGATATTAGTATTCGCCTTCGTTATTAGCAAACATTTTCCATGCCTTAGATAAGCCCGACAGTAGGCTACCATAAGAACGTTGTAACTTAGATAAGGTCAGAAGTGAGTGGATCTATTCGACCCTCCACCGCAACCCACAAGGCTTTATTGTGGCTCACACCTATTCAAACTCGACCAAATATAAACCCAGCGTTTTGACGAAGCCAATTAGTTTGTATGGTGAGTGGTCTTTCAGGTCAGATGGTAAGAGTGCGGTTCTACCAAACTCTGAAAACCTGATTCGGTCCACGGCAGGGCAGGTACAAAGTATATGCTCTGCTGTTCCATCATATTCCGAACAGAGACGACACACACTGTCTTTCGACAGTCCGAGACTCTGCATATGATGATTCAGACGACAGTGACCTGTAAGGAGGCTTGTTAGACATCGTAGTTCATCCCTACTCAATTCCAACCACTATTTGGTTTCAAGCTTCAAAGGGTGAATGAACGCCTTGGAGTGAGCCAATCCTGGTAGATTTTGCCAGAAGTCTTCAAAACTTTTTGCTATCCAGATGTTCAATGTTTGTTTGGCAAAGCTTGAAGCAATGCCAATGATAGATTCTGGTCAGATGAAACAACTTGCAGCACCCTCCTTTGCGGGGGAGTCAGTATCCTCGTTGCCTTCCAGGCCACTGTTTCTCGGAATCTAGATCAGAGACAATTTGTTAATTCCTATTGAGGACAGTCGTTTTTGGTAATGTGCTTCCAATTTAGACGTTGCTCGGTAGGAGCCAAGAACTTCCAATGCCGCTTGATTGTCCTAGAAAATTTTTATTGACTTGTGACTAACAATCTCTCCGTACACAATTCAATAGCATAAACTTCCACTTGAAATACAGTTGCATAGGTTTCTAGTCAGTTTGATATCTCTGTCCTGGGTCTGCGACTAAAAACATCTGCACCAGAAGCTGAAGTTGAGTTTGATTCATCTGTGACCCAACAACTATCTGCTCTTGATATTTCTTTCTCCCGGAGGATTCAGTCCTCTCTACTCGGGAACAGTACTTCATAAGGCAGTTCGTAGTTGACAATTGGGAGCATAAAGTCAGAGGTTATTACTAGAATGCTGTGACTTCAAGTGTCAACTAGCAGTCTGTTGTACTCTGCATTAGTTGTAACTTGTAATAATTTCAAATTCACAACGAACATTTGGAGAATAGGCTTAAAGGAAAAAGTGTTAATATGAAAGAAGTTGTTTGGAAACGATTTTTTTTATGTTTTTTATCCATGAGAAAGTAGTTATTTCAAGAGGGTTTTTTCCTCCATCTGAAAGAAACTTCTGTGTATGAACTACTCATGTTTGTTAAAAGTTTATTTTGAAACTAATTGCTCACTTTTTCTCCAGAACTTTCCCAAATTTTTTTGTATAAAGATGGAGAAGTGAGAAACCAAACAGCTTTTTTTCGAGGAGTTTCAGTTATCTCCTGAAGATGCTATCTTGGTTAGCAGAAGATGCGTCGAGAGTGAGAACTTTTGTTCTGGAATGGAAATTTTTTTTAATGAATTCCATCTGACATGAGCAAGTTGAAACATACTACCGCTATAACTGGGAGTGTAACCATAGTCAACATATTCTAACTGGGTTGTCTCAATTAACTGTAGTTTATAGTAAACATTTCAGAAATCCAGACCAAAATCACGTCAGCCTCTGCTTCAAAAACAATAATCTCTAATATTTTTTGGTAAGGAAGTCAAAAAAGGTTCGAGATGAGCTTTGAAATTGTTATAAACAGACACCAAACAAATACAACGTTAGAACTTCGGCAACGTTCTAACTCGTTGGTATGATATATTGACAGATCTACTGTTGGCATGGGTGTTATAATGGACAAGATTCAACTACCTGGAATCTTATCTATTACCTTTTGAGTAGAAATGCATTTTCTAGGGGTATATACTGAAAATGCAACGAAAGAGACACTTATCAATCATCAAAGCAGCACTGGTAGTACTGAGTACTAAGGAATAAATTTGTTTTGCTTGAACTGATTTGGAATTTTAAAACTCATTGGGATAAAAGGCAGTGGTTAATCAAATGATCTTGATGTAGCGTTTATATCATGGCCATATTCGAATCAGCTGCAGCGAGAAAGATGGCATCTTTGCGAATATTTTTCTCTGTTATGGAATCTTTTGGTGTGCTTCTTTAAGCCACATCTAGGAGTAATTTCAATTCTGGGAACTTGAAAAAACGGAATTCTACTGAAATGAAATGGCAGCACGAAAACAACTGAAACAATTGATTGGCACATTGCTGGCAAAAGCTGAAACGCCTCTAAGGTTGGAGAAGAGAGACCTAGGATTAGTAAAGAACCTTCCTATTGTCCAGTGAAAGATGTCACTCTCTAATCAATGACCTGGTATTCGAACGGTTCAAGTTCCCTTGATGTAGAACAGTTACAAATTCCCTCTAAGAAACAAGAAAACTGATTAACTTCACCCGAAGTAGAAGTGATGATATCTCTCCCTGAGGTGACTATCTATGGGGTTGATAGTCGTCTGAATCATCGAATATCGAAGATGAACGAGACTCCCTATGGCGATCATTTAAAAAGCCAAACTTCCACATTGACTGCTGAATGATATTCGGCGGTCCATGCAAGGCAGCCAAATGTTCTTGTAGTCCAACACCAGGCAGTCCCGCTTTGATCCGCCAAAATCTCATCAGTGGTGCTAGGCTGAAGAAATCAACTATCCAAATAGGACAAGCCTGTATGTTGAGGTGATGACATATCCTCCTACGAAGATGTTGCACATTCATCAGAAACCTTAGCCTTTCAGAGATTCGACTGGGTCAAGGTTAAGTCCAACAAGTATTCCGAATAGTAATTTTGATAAGCTGCTGTTTGAAATTGCGAAGGTGGCATATAGAGAGTTGGGCAACAAATATTCATCACTTAGAAAAACCAACCCAGAGCGTTTTGATATCGTTCCCATTTCCAGGTTCAATTGTCTTCAGGTATTCCGATTATAAAAACATTTTTCCACAATATAGTAACATAACATGTTTCCATATTGAGGAATAATAATCACCAGGTTAGAAATATTGATTTAAAGGTTCTTTTTTGATATCAATATTCATGAATACAAACTAATTTCAGATGCGGACGTCTGTTCTGCCAAAAAACTACCAATTAATGGGGGTTATAACTGCACCGGCGACTTGGACTCTTTCAGCTGTTCTATTTCCTGTCCACAAGGCTACAATTTTGAGTTCCAGCCAGCGCCATTGTATCAGTGTCGTTATGAAACAGGGGTGTTTCTTCCGAGTCCCATGCCGAAATGCATATATCGTAAATATTTTTAACTTTTTTCATTTTCCGATACAAACCGTTTTTCACACAGTGTGGATGTTGATAGTACCCCTACTCTCAACATTTGAATGAAACAAGATATCAAGGTCGGACAAAATTTAGTAAAAAAGGTATCATTACTCCAAGTACTTTAGGTTGGTATTTTTTTCTGAAAAAAGGGGCCTTTTGATGACTCATTTGATAGGTGTTTCAATTCTCTATCCAGAATTTTTTATTTATGAAAATCGAATCACCATTTCTAAGTGATTAGCAGACATATATTATATGAAGGCTATTTTCAGTTTTTTTTGGGTTTTTTAGGGCGAAAGCAACCCCAACCAGGCCAGTCATGGGTGAAGCTTTCCTTCCCTATGTCAAAAATGTCACAGACCGGGTCGAAAGAATCTTAGTGAAACAGTAGAGGCGAACGTAATCCCTTAAAAGCGCCTACAAGATCACCTGATAAGAGGTCTTTAGATGTTTTTGAGGAAATACGTGACATCTGGAGTGTACACAACCGCAATACATTTTGGAACTCATCGATAGAAAAAGAGGTGCTTGCAACGATATTACTCCGGAAACATTTTATAATGTTGGAAAAAAATTGTAAACAGACTTATTATTGACAGAAACCAAAACAAGTGTGGAGACTGTATCGAGGAAAGATACATACGTATAAGAAAATAAATATTTCGAAACAAAAATCTTCTCTTCCAACTTACCTGCACAGTAGGTTTTAGTAATTGCCTGCCGGAAAACAATTGCTTTCCCGGCTAATACCACGCCGGATGTTAGTCTTGTAGATGTTAATCGTTCATCCAGTAGCAGGACCATGCTGAAATCCATCGCGTAGATCACGTACAAACCAGTTTCGAAGTATCAGCTCTTAACAGTACAAGAAAGATTCAACCCAAACATTCATTTCAACGCGTCTCGACTGCATACATGAAACCTTCGTCTGAGAGAAAGATTGTTGATTAATAAAAAGATTGTAACTAGAAACATCTCGTGAACAAAGCCTCAAGAATCAAGTTGTTTGGTGTCCTAAACACACTGCTGTTTGGGTCGGATCTTTCCTGTACTGATAAGAGATGATACTGGGATCTTTCCTGTACTGATAAGAGGTGATACTGGGAAACCGGTCTGTAGGTGATCCACTCGATGGATTTCAGCATGGTCTTGCTGCTGGATGAACGAGAAATGTATACGAGACTAATATCTGTGAGGTACCTTGGATAAATGTCTGTCCGATATAATTCAATATCCAGCGTGGTATTAGTCGGGAAAGTAGTTGTTTTCCGGCAGACATTAACCAGAACTTACTGTGTAGGTAAGTTGGGAGAGATGAATATTTCGAGATATTTATTTTCTTTGACTTATTATTGTCAGGAAAGAAATTATGAATATTTGGAATATTTATTGGAATGAACTGCAGTGAGTTTCAGATAATTTTTTGTGATATTTATAGTTTGCTGATATGATAATCAAAAATGAAAAAAAGTTGGAATTGGAGTACCTATCAAACGAGTTATCACCCAACCCCTTTTTTTTGTTTGAAAAAAAAAATGGGTAACGTCCTCTCAGCCACAGATGATCCAACGCTATTGTCTTTTCCGGCAAAAAATATTGAAAGTGATACCATTTCACTCGAGTTATGTACGACCTTGATATCCTGTTCCGTTCAAATGTTGGTTCATACTGTAAAATTTGTCATTTCAACTTAGTTAACTTTGTCCAACAAAATTTGAAACATATTTGTTAACGGAGTTGAAAATATGCAAGTTCTGTATAGTTGAATGTTTTAGATTTTCCGTTAAGTTATGATTATACGTATAAATGAATAATTTTAGATAAAGAAAATAATTGGACCAAGTATAGGTGTTTTTGATAACGCCTTGAGATATTCTCTCAGTAGATTGTATTTTTTCGAAAATTTTGGGTTATACAAAAATAACAGAAATGAACGGATATATGTTGGTGTCGTATTTATGTCATAATGAAATATACTACCCTATCTTGGTCATTCCTCTATGGATTTTTCAAATAATAACCCTCACAAAGTAAAAATTATTTCATTTCATTAGCTGAAACTGAAGTTGCTGAATTGATTTCAGTTGATGAGTTTTCATTGACTAAACATTTTCAAGTCCCTCTTCATCAACAGACCTGAATATTTTTTTCAAAAAATATTCATTCATTCATCAATTTTTATTTTGGTATCTCCAAAGTAGTCCCTCTTAGATATAATACATTTGTGCCAGCGTTTTTTCGAATCCTCGATGCAGTTCTGATATACGCTTTTTGGTATGTCCTTGAGCTTTCTCAGCGATTCGGTTTTCATCTTCTCAAACGTCACAAAACGTCGTCCTTTCATGGGTCTCTTCAATTATGGGAACCATAAAGAGTCACAGGGGGGCAAATCTGGTGGATACGGTGGCCGATGAATGATTACGGTGTTATTTTCGGCCGAAGAATCACGAACAAGCAATGAGTGAGAAGGTGCATTATCGTAATACAAAAGCCATGAATTGTGTTTTCACAATACCGGACGTTTTCTTAGTATTGCTTCTCGCAAGCAGCGGATAACTTCTCGTTATTGACCGTACAACCAAGTGGCAAGAACTCCTGATGCACTACGCCATGGTAATCGAATAAAACATTGAGCAAAACCCAGATATTTGATCTAATATGGTTTTGGATCTCCTGGGCTCTTCCATTGGGACGATTAGACTTTGGTTTTGATGTCATTACCATATTGCCATGATTCACCACCAGTTATGACCCTTTCAAGCAAATTTGAATCACCTTTGACGTCATTCAACAACTCCTGGGCGATGCTCATTTGACGGTTTTTTGGTCAAAATTCATTAATTTTGTAACTAACATCGCTGCCACACTCTTCATGCCTAATATTTCCGAAAAAATTACATGTCAAGAGCCAACCGATATGCCGACATCCTCAGCAACTTCTCTAATAGTGATTCAACAATTCGCCCCATTAATTTTCTTCACTTTCTCAACATTTTCATCGGTTATAGATGTGCTTGTGTGTCCAGAGCAAGTGTCGTCATTCACATCTTCTCGACCTTTTGTGAAAAGCTTGTAAACTTGTAAACATTTTTCTGACTCAGAGTACAATTGCCGTATGCCACTGTCAACATTTCAAGTGTTTTTTTTTGGAACGCCTAATTCCATTTTTTACAAAAATTTTCATGCAATCTTTTTATATAAATTTTTGTCGCTAACAGAAAATTATTTTTTGAACAGACCTTGTTTTTTCTGTTATACCAAAATAATAAAATTGTTCTAGCTAAACACACAAACGTTCTTCGAGAACCTGGAGTTTCAGATATTTTTCGACGTTTGAATGGATCGAAATCTAATCTGGCAAATGTTATAGCCGGTTATGGACATATACCAATAGGATTTTCAACTCGATCGCCATATAATTCCCGTACTGAAAATCCGTTTTCATATTATGTAAGTTTATTTCATAATTGATAATAGCATTTTTCAAAGCCATCCAGGACAACATATAAATGAATCATTCTTCATCTTGGCCAGCGGTAATTTATTCCTTTCATAATCGTGGTTTCGAATCTATCGTTGACTAGATTTTTTCTCACAAAAGATTGCTGATTCTGCTTCTTCACGTGGCTGAAAGGATTTTGATTAGCAATGATACTCCGCAGGCGTCTCGATGAGGGCAGGCTACTAAAACAAACAGTATACATCGGAATCAAATTTAAAAGTTTGCAATTTGAATATCTTCTCATAGATGGCAAGATATCACTTGGAGCAAAACTATGAAGTTGTAAAGTTCGGTAATTTCAAATTTTGCATGTATATTGGAAAAATTATTTGAATAATTGTTGAAATTATATTAAATGTAGTCTCTCAATTGAAAATAAGAAAAAAATACTCTTTCATATCATCAAAAAGGCAACGTGAAATAGTTCAAATTTTGGTTGAAGACTTTCCTTCAAAGCTAAATACATTAACAAATGTATTTAGCTTTTCGCTAAAATATTCTAGAACGAGAAGTAGATAATTTTGGGTACAGTTCACAAGCATTTTTGTTAAAATGATGAATTCATAATATTCACGAATTAGATAGTAATATTGTCATCTTTATGATATTTTCATAACAAAATTGCTACTTAACGTGATAATGGTTATCTAGAGTAGAGTAAAGTAATTTATTTGACCACTTCATAAACAAAATACATTTATATACTATATTTATTATAGGTACTATGTTAGACACTTTGAATGAGCAACAAAGTCTCTAGATTAAAGTGATAAATTTTATAAATGAATAAAAAAAAATTATGAATAAATAAAATAAAACTGGCATATTAAAATTCCTTAAAATGATCACAGTGTCACATGAATGGTAATAAAATAAAGATATCAATACAAAAATATAAAAAGGTCCACAAACATAAGAACAGGCTTCTTTATCCCAGCTTTACAACATGAATCAGTTTTCAAGAACTATGAATTGACCAGCTACAGCAGCATATTCTTCGAATGTGTAGAAACAGTGGTTGAAAAGATATCTCTTGATATTATTTTTGGAATTTCTGAAATCCAAAGAGTCAACTGAGGGATGGAGACAGTTGTATAAATTCAAATTCAGAGAGTTTTTTTACTAACTGCAATTAACTTGTATTATTCAATAAACATGCGGATCTTGTTGAATAATGATGATTGTGAGAGTGTTTCGGAAACATCTCAATATTCTTGTGAATCTCCAACAACACAACACAAATGTATAATGAACGAAGTGGCATGATTTCAAATCGAATAAAAAGAGGACGACAGTTTTCTCTATATCCTACGTTTGTCATAATTCTCATGGCTTTTTTCTGACATCTGAAAATTTGTGATTGAGTTTGTGGAATGCCTCCAAATCAATGATAGTTATAAACTTTTTTCAACACACAAGCACCCGAAATATCTGCTAGGCGCGCTACGCCTTACAGTGTCTAAGACAAATACTGCTTCCACATACCAGAACTGCAATACTATTCTAGATGTGCGTTTCACTAATCAAGTTGGCATTTTCAAGTTATGAACAATATTGTTCATTATTTATCATTCAGTATTCTCCTGATGCGGCCAACTTGGTTGATGGAATACGTGTCAAGAAAAAAGAATGCTCCCACACATCACAAAGCAAATTCACTTGGTGGACGATTTGAAACCTACTTCAATATTGATTATCAAAGAGAACCAAAGCCCACTTCGTTCCATTTATGTTTTTCGACAGTATTTTATCAAATTCCCAATCAACTCGAATATTCTTCATTGAACTCACACCAGTGTTTTGTTACCTTTTTTACCCCTTTTTTACCTGATATGCAAAAAAGACCGCTCGATTTTAGCCTAGATTGAAAAAGAACAAAAACATTTTTCAAATAACTTCAAAGCTATTGCGTCACTATTAGTATTTTCTGAAATCACGGATAAAAGTGAAGATTATTATATTCTAAAATATTGGAATGGATTCTTCAGCATGTTCATTTTATTGTCTGAGAGGGAAAATTCTTGTTGACAAAACATAGTTTACATATAGAATACAATAGTATATGCCTATTAATTTGTCAGTGTTTCATATAAAATGGCTAAAACTTTGCAGATACAAACAACAATAGATATACATATATCTTTGGTATAGTGGTAAAAGAACAAAACAAATAAAAACAATATATTAGTGAAAATTTCTATATCTTACAATGAAAACACGTAAATATAGAACACAGATAATTTGATCTCATAGATACATACAAAAGTTACAGTTAGCTCAAGATACTGTTACTATAATATTCCTGCAGGCTGTAGTATCTTTTAGTTAATAATTTGCTTTATTCGAACTGTTTACATATGTTATGATGCATTTAATCGTGACTAGTTTTTGGGTTCACTAATTCAATTTCTACTATATGGCTAGCGAGATCGTTTTTATTCGTGACTCTCTAACTTTCTCAAATACTGTTGTAGATAATCAATGGTTGTAGATAATCAATGGATTCCTGGTATTCCCCAGGGATATTGTTCCAGCCTGCTTTGAACATCAATGTTCCTGACCAAAAAAAAAAACAAAATTTCAGCTTCTTCGACTACAACAAATGTTATATTCATCATTACAAATATAGAGTAGGTCTTTGCTTGGAGTGACTAACCAAGTGGAATGTTTTGTTAAAAAAATTCAGACATCTCTAAAAAAATGAATGTGTTATAACCGGACATAATATAGGATCTTCCAACAAGGACTTCCGAAATTTAACAATCGATAACGGCCATTTTGTTGAAGCTACATCTGTCAAATTAGTTGTAATTTATTCAGTCTGTTTTTACAAATCGCCATAGACCGATATAGCATTCAATAACACGTGAAAATAATTTAATTTCGCGTCGACCACAAGAACTTGGCTTTTTGCAGATCACAACTTGGCGAATTTTGCGTCGTGACATGGGCCTGCACTAGTACAAAATTCAACCGACTCAGGAACTGAAGGACAACGACGTGTGTTCGCTTAATGGGCTCTGGAGCTGTTGGCAACTGACCATAATTTTTGTCGAAAAATCATCTTTAGCGATGAGACCCATTTCTGGATGAATGGGTACGTGAAAAAAACAAATTGTTGAATAGTGTCCAATGTTTGGTCACCGAAAAAGTCACTGTTTGGTGTGGATTTTGGGCTGGCGGCGTCACTGTCACTGTTGGTAATCATCACTGTATAGATCGATGATTACCAACTTACTTTGGCCTGAATTAGATGATCTGGACACCAACGACATGTGGTTTCAACAGAACGGCGCTACGTGCCACACAGCTCATGCCACATTGGATATTCTGCACGAGTGGAGGTGATGTGAACCCGGCCACCGAGATCGTGCGATTTGACCCTGTTAGACGTTTTCTTGTGGGGTTTTTTAGGTCGCAGGTGTCTGCGAATGAGCCACAAACCACAGCGGTCCTCAACGCCAACATAACCCATGCCATAGGTCAAATTCAATCTAATTTATGCGCCAGAGTCTTGGAAAATTAGACTCTCCGAATGCGCCTCACCCAGAGAAGCCGTGGCAGACATTTGAACAATGTTATATTCCATACATGATGATATCAGTAGGTTTTCCAAACGAATGAAAAATTTCGATGGTATCTCACACACACTTTGTTTTATTTCAATTAAAAGACAGGCAGCGTTTAATGGAAAACCCTATAGTATCAGGGCACACAATTCCACTGATGTCGTTGATTAATTTCTGAATATCAAACTGGATACAATAATGTATTCGCACAATTAGGTTACTTGATGAGTAAAATTAGGTTATCAGAAACCTGAAACGATATTTTGAACTATCAAGCACCTTAAGTGCTTGATAAAGGTTCAGTTAGACTGTGAATGCCTCTTTCGTGTTATGGAAGTTGGAGATGCTAGTTTTGAGTGGTCAATTAGTTATCACATAGACTTAAATGGATAATAGTTCGAGTTATCTTGGTAGAAACCAAAATGAACTTCAAATACGCAGGTATCTATTCAGCCTCATCATTTCATTTTCATATGTAAGGCAATAGTCATTTATAATTATCAACAAAGCTAAATCACGAGAAGTGAAATTTCACAAATGAATTCAAAGAGATTTCAATCGAACAAAAATCTTTACTATCGAATAGACACCGGTCTCAAAGCGTCTCACTGACTTACCTGTGGTGCTTGTACATTTATATAAAAAGTGAAGTTTTGATTTCCCAAGTTATTTATGAGATGACCTGTATGTTGTTTTTTCAGACCGTTCATGAAGAAATTTTGAATGAGACCAATGCTCGAGAGACACCCGGGGGATACTTCATAAGAAACGAACATCAACTAGTAACAGTGGAAAACAACTTACCCAAACCTAGATCTTGTTTCCATTGGGGAGGCACTCATTATAAAACATTTGATGATCGAGTTTACAGGTGAGCTATGATAGTGTTGAAACATAATACAAGGAAAGTAATAGTTTTTCATTCTTATAGTACGTGGGCATACTTGAAGACTGGCTATAAATCAAATTATCTAAATGAACAATTCGTTCAGGCCAGTCTCAACTTATCTACACAGTAGATTTATGGACTGACACCTATAAGAAAACAACTACTCCCCTGGCTAATACCACAAAGGGGCGTTGGATTATATCCGACAGGTGTCAGTGCAGAACTCTTCACAGAAGTTATTCCTGCATATGCTATTGGCGATACAACTGCTGGAACAGATTTTCAATTTTAGAAATGGGCACACTTGCAGACCGGTTTCGTGCTATTTGGCCTCTTGTCAATGCAATGTAGTTGCCCATCATCAACATGAAGTCGATGATTTCCGATAATTAAAAATCGAATTCCTTTCAGAGTATCATTCCTCGAACTAGGCAGAAGCGAACGTCCGAC
>WOGR01004489.1:3327-14680 GCA_015342045.1 Leptinotarsa lineolata | reverse complement strand
CAACATTTGGAGAACCTCCACAGTGATTTCGCAGAACGATTCCAGGACATTTTAAAATTGGAAATACCGGACTGGGTGTTGGATCCTTTTTCAAATGTCAACACAGCAGGATCCCCCAGCTGGAAGAAGAACTCATAGAACTGATTACGAACTAGGAAATAAAAATATAATTCAAAAATGGACACCAAGAATTTTGGCTAGAAAAGCCAAAGCCGCAATTGTACCCTGGATTGTGGTCCTATCATTCAACGATTTTTAAAAGCATTCCCATCATCGTATTTGTGTGAACGTGGATTTAGTGCTGTAGCAACGTTGCCAACTGAAAAGAGAAATCGGTTTCAGATTACCGAATGCGGTGACTTACTACGGCTGTTTTTGAGTAAATTCAATCCTGATATTAACAAACTTGTCAAAAACCATCAAATTCATCCTTCACATTAGATAAGTTTTAGAATCGAAATGTTTGTTTTAATAACATGAATAAAAGTTTTCCTAATATTACAAAATGGTGTTTTACATTACCCTCATCACAAAGTCTCATTTTCACATGACACACGTAATTTAATTATTAAAGTAATGACTGCGATTGTGATTCTTATGATGTAGTGAAGTAAAAAAATTTGGGAAGCGCTAGAAATGAATTACTCGAAGTGGGCGGTAGACAAAATAAGTTTGAGAACCTCTGGCTATACGAAGTCAATCAGAACAGCTAAATAAAGGATAATGTACCGGGGCTGATAAATTTACCAATCAATACCATATAAAACCTCCCACATAAAAATAATGATCTAACCTCTTATGAATTTACCACGCCGTCCATGCCATACAAAGAAATTGCCGACGTTCGGTAACTATTCAATTTTTATGTAATTCGAAATGAATTCCTATATACTATACCGTCATTGAAACTTTCAATAAAATGAGGAAGGGATTTCGTGCATTAGGAAACATCAATAAGTTACCCCGTGGTGATTTTTTGATACATACCTCCAAAACTCGTTAAAGTATCAGCTCTCAATCGGTATTTCGGGATTTTTTCTTCCAAGAGACTGATGATCTCCACTTCAGGCAGGTGTTCACTACTGCACAGATCTGAAAAAAAAGTGTTAATATTATTCATTTATAATGTATCAAAAATAGTATAGTATGTGTGTGCAAGTGGAAAAAATCATTGAATTACGAACGAAACAAAATGACTTTCGGGAATGAAAGTAATTTTGAAAAAATAATTGAAATGTAACAGTTTCGAGTTTATATTGAAATAAGTATACAAGAATGTGTAAAGAATTTACAGAGCCTGATATCTGATGAATGGGCCTTCTAATTAGAAACCCAAACATCACAAGCAACCTCGATAAAAATATCGAAGGGAATTGTGGATATGTCTGTCTTTTATAACTATTTTTACGGCTTAGCCTATTTGATCAACCGGATTGTGGCGTATTTCAGAAGTATAGGGTCTTCCAGCAGGAACTATGACAATTGATAACGGCCATCTTGTTGGAGATAAATCTATCAAATTAGTTGTCATCTATTCATTCTGTTTTGCCAAACACAATGGACGGATATAGAATTCAATAATAAGTGGAAATAATAATATTGTTTTATCAAAATGGGTGTTCTGTACGGACAACGTACCCCGCGCGCTTCTTCCATTTTTCTGTCGCCTTAATCGTCCTACCGAGAGGATTATTCGCGATGTGGTGGATAAATTTGAGTCCATACTCATCAGAAAACATAACGTTTTCTAATTGGATGATTTAGTTATCCAACATGTCCATCATTTGCTCACAAAAATTAGGTTCTTCTATCAAAATCGTCTTCCATGAGCTCCTGAGTAGGTATCATTTTATAGGGATGCATTTTATTTTCTTTTAATATATTTACTATCGATGTATGGCTAACATTGAATGTAGTGAATGCCTGTCTACTTGATGTATGTGGGTTTTCCTCAAACTCAAGCATCACATCTAATTTGAGTTCATCACTCATTGCATTGCAGCTGCTTTTCTCATTTGCCCCACACGACCAAACTCGGGAAACTGCTTCTCTATTTTGCTTATTGTTCCTTGAGATATAGGTGGTAATATGGGAAATTCCTCATGGAATAAGCGAGCTACTTCCTGTTGTGTACGGGTTTTATATCCGTAACCAATCATTTTCAAAACGGTTATTTTATGCATTTTCGTTAATCTGAACATTTTTCAGATTAGAAGTTAACGAACTTTAAACTTAAATTAAAATACTGACAACTAATGTTGTAATATACGAAACAATTTGACAAGGCGTCTTTAACTAACGTTGCCACGGAAATTATTTAAAGTTTTTTCAAAGATACCAGCTATAAAGAACACTGCTATGATTTTTGCTTACTTTCTTATCATTAATACCTCGACATGAAATAAGTTTTGAGAATATTGCAATAAGTTTTGCACATGATTTTAATTTATTTCATCCCAATCGTTGCAATAAAATCGAAAGCGATACCATTTTTGAATAGAGAATGAAGAAACCTTTCAAACGATATATTACAAGCCCATACTTCCCATTGAAAAAAATGGGGGTTGTAACTGTAGTTCGACGGGGTTTGAAGGTAGGGGTAGCATTTTTCCTTTGAAGTATGTCAAATTATAATTAGACGTGTTTCATGAACAGTAACCGAAATAATGAATTTATTCCATTTGGCTTCTACACAATGTATAAATATGATGTATTCTGACGATGAAAAGATTGCATTTTGCAAACTATGTGTGACTTCTTCACCTAAAATGAACAATGTCTCCTTTTCATATTTTGCCTTTGCTTCCTTCGTAAAGATTCAGTAATTTTATACTAACTAGTTGAAAATAATTTAGAAATTTCTTACCTACGCTCCCAAATGAACTACTTGAATCTCTCTGTTCGCAGTTTTCCAAACTGGGTGTTTTGAAGGCTATAATAGTTGGCTTGTTCCGCATGTATCTGAAACTTTGTGCTAAACTTTTATTCTGTGGACTCAAGTAGGCGAGTCCCAGTGACTGCAATCTAGCTCTTCGGATCTGGCATTCGTTGAAACTCTTTTCTGATTCAGATCTCATGTATTCACGTAATCTGTAACACACGATTCATATCGAATATAGATACTCCGACAAAGCGATTTATTTTTCCGATACTGTTCACCCAATCAACCACATGGTCAACATATTTTGAAATCGACAGTCAACTCAAGTATTCTTATTGTCGTTTTCAATAAGATATGAGTGGAGTTGTGTTACATGTAACACATAATAATAGTTGATTATTTGACTGATTCATTATAACTGCTTGTGTTTGTTTATACCGTTTCACATTATATGATGAAGGACCAGATGAGTTTCTGCTTCAATCTAACTAAACAGTTTACAAAACCGCAACACGTGTTTTGCTATACAATAGCTTCCTCAGGTGTTTTCACGCTGACCAAATTCTACCCCAATAATGCTCTCTGTGATCCTTAAGCCTGCATCAGAAAGAGGCAAAAGAAACCCCAAAGTCAATAAAGCTGGTTACGAATGGACCTGATGAATGCATGGCGGTGATCATGAACCCACAACCACCCAAACTGTATTATCTCATTAAATCACACAAAACTAATTTTACAATTAGACTTGAGGTGTCGTTTGTAACACCTCCATCGGTAAAAATTCAGAAATGCTCGAATAGTTAATTGAAACTTACAGTAACCGCGATTTAGTATAAATAGAACATATCAATTAGTGAATAACTCAAAAAATATAACTTTTCATAATAACACAGAATTTATACTGTTTGATGAACAAAATTTGTTTCCAAGTATTCCGCGCCAATTCAAAAAATTGAGCTGGTTGAAGATTAAGGTAAAAACCATGTTACTCTGGTTCTAAAGCAGGAATTGTGGAATTTACTCCGAAATGAATATTTGTCATACAAGTGGTTGGAGACATCTCAAAGGAAGCGGTTTAAAATGATACAAAATACACATATCTCAAAAATTGCATCCAGGTGATCCCAAAAGGCGATTAAAATTTTGTAATTGGCTAATAAGAAGATCTGATTTTTCTGTTTTCCTGGAAAATGTGATTTGGACAGATGAATTGTGGGATATTCAACCGAAATAACGAACACATTTGGAGCATGAAAACCCCAGACAGTTCCAAGAAATTCGACCCCAAGTGCGATTTAGTATTAACGTGTGGATAGGAATTTACGGAAATCTGGATGGAGAAACCTATCACCAGTTTTTAATGTCGACTTTCGAATACTATTTGGATGATCTACCTTCGGCTAACTATAACAACATCTGGTTTCAACATGATGGTGCTCCACCGCACACTACCAGACAAGTATTTAGTTACCTGACTGAAAGGTTTGGTGATAAATGGATAGGAAATAATGGGCCGGTTAGGTGGCCATAAAGGTCTCCAGACTAAAGCGTTATGGATACATTCTTATGGGGTACACTGAAAAATAGGGTTTATGGTCAGAGGGAATATCAAAATATTGGGGACCTTCAAAACAGCATTGTTAGGGAGTTCGGAAGATTGAGGAGGAGGGAAATTATTCGTGCAGTGCATAATATTCGAAGAAGGGCACAGTTGTGTTATCATGAACAAGGCCAGCATTTTGAGCCTAAATTTCAATGATTTGTACAGTAACAAAATGTCATTGAGTGTAACAAATTGAAAGTCAAATTTAGAAACATCAAAGTCAAAGCCTATTGTGATAAGAATTATTTGTTTTCAATTTTTCGAAAAAGAATGATAACTTACGATATACCATTGAAAAGGTAAAAATCTGGTTCTTTTCAAAACAGAAAGAATCCAATGTAGCGCCCATAAGAAAAAATAAAGTTGATGATGGTGGCCGGGACTCGAAATGTCGGATAGCAAATCTGAAAACACCATGATGTAGCAAGTGGCAATGTGAAAGTGCAATTTAATTTCGAATTCTTCACAAAATAGAGCCGGAAAAAAATTAAAATAATTTTCCGAAATTTCTGTTTTTTCCGGATATACTCGGAATTTCAGAATTTTGTCAACGGCATATTGTTAGTCAGGTAATTGCGCAACTATGCTCTAATTCAATCATCTTCGTATCTCTCATAGTTTCCGAGATCCCAATGGTGAGAATCGAATTTGAAACAACCTGTATTATTATTCTATTGTTATATAACATATACCGCTAATTAGGTAGAATGTAATCAGCATGTAGACGCCTGAGGAAACTATTGTATAGCGAAACACGTGTTACGGATTTGTAAACTGTAAACATCTATAGAAATTAAATCTTGGTACATATAGTATAATTTATTTTAGATCTCATTGGAGATATCGATAAAAATATTTGCAGTAGTTCCGAATAGTGGATATGCCTGATTTCTGCTAAAAGTTATCGGCGAAAACTAAACAAGTTTTTCCAAAGAAATTTGAGGAAACAATTTGATAATGTATCAAATAAATATCTGTACACATCTCGTCATAGGAAAGTATAAGAGTATGAGTGCACGAGAAGTTGTACTTAGTATTTCAGACGATCGCGCTCTCACTTACACTAGTAATCTCTCTCTTTTCTTAGTTTTTGTTTGCATATCCGGCATTGAGAGAGATTTTTCCAATGGCGCCTTATTGGTAAAGAGTAGTCTGTGAAGTCTTTTTTCTGGTGTTAGCTTTCTTGGCTTGGTGAGTTGTTCTGAAACAAACAAAAAATATTATTTTAATTCTCAACAACATGGTTCAAAAGGTATCATTCTATAGAACTCAAATGAAATGATACCGAGTCATTTGAAATTAACTAGAAGAGAAATATTTTCTCCATGAATTTCGTATATACAGTAGGTCGTGTGACGTCACGAAATATGTATGATTGTCAGTATAACGTGTCATCTATTATAGAGCGAAGTATTCAATGAATAAAGAGAACAAAATCCGGCTAATAGACTGTGTTCGAATGGAATCGAGTACCAAACGTTTCTTCTGCTGCCGTGAAGCCGACCACGGCCTACTAGCCTGAATCTTGATTTCTTTAATCATGACTCCGGCCACAGGCCGATATGAGTAATTGCAGTTCAACTATCGGATATTTGAGTGTAAATTGGTATGTTTAGGTGATACATGAAGTTTTTTCTCCTTGTTCAATGGAATATTTCATTCAGTTTATTTTAGTTTTATTTTTTTCTCTAAAGTTGCGCCGGTTGGGTCCTATTCCCGAAGCCATGATATATCCAGGAGGGCCCGCCAGCATTATCAACCAAAGACCACTCCCCACACCGTGGGGTGAGAGCATTGGGCCTGAGAATCATGTGTACTAAGCAAGTGCAGTGAGCCAAGAATGACAGCCTTCTAAAATTTCTGTCTCAGTCTGGCAAGACAGTATGACCTTGAAATTAGAGAGTAGATAATCCATCATTTCATCAAAGATTCCTATAATCAAAACAGCCATCTTGACAGAGTGGTCTGGATAGGGTCTGTGGAGTTTGAAGTGAAAATATCGATATTTTATCCATTTTTTCTTTTATTTTCGAACAATATTTGTCTCGCCAGGAGCCGAAAACTCCACGACGGATATCTTCTTGCTGTGATGGTCGAGAAGAATTGAATCAGGCTTATTAACTTGTATGAGCCTGAGGATGGAGAATAAATAGTTTCAATGAATTCGACACTTCTTGTGCATTAGGGTCTCAGACGCCTCGCGGCAGGCCGACAACTTGTATCAGGAACCTCTGCACCCATCACGCGGTCTTGTCACGATCACCCTGGATTTCTGACTGACCACTGTCAACTAAGAAAACACTCCATACTATGGGGCTGGTGGACACACCTCTCTGCGGGATGTGTGAACAGGAAGATTGAACATGTTAGGCATGTCTAATGCGAGTGTCCGGAGTTATCGTCAATAAGAGAGTGTGTGGTCGGCGAGTCTTTGCCTACACCTGCCGACATTAAGTAAATGTATCCTAGTGACCTGTCTACCTTCCTGGAAAGGACAGGATGGACGATAACCTAGGAGGACAACTCCTTGGAAAAATGTACAATGAGTCACATGTGGCCTTAGTGCTGTGGGCCTATACTCACCCTCCCTACTTTACAGATACCAATCACGCGAATGCGGTAGGCTAAGGCGAATAGCCTGGCAGCCTATGATGAACTCCACAGTTTCCGACTTCAGCCCACCCCACCTGAGGAAAGCAAGCTAAGCCGCTTTGATAAGACGAGGTCTTCAATTTTGTTGAAGAAGACCTATACATTGGCTCAGCCTTTTGTTACTGCAAGAGTGAAGTGATCTTTGCAGCTTCTATATGGATCTTTTGCAGGACGGGTATTAACTTGGTGACAGACTTGTTATCACCTCAAATAAAGTCGAAAATTAACTCGAGTTCATCAGCTGCTCGGGCAGCTGCTCCTTCATGGTCCCGGACCATGCAGGGGAGGTAATCTGAACTCTTGATGACTTTACAGGCTTCATCCAGTACCAATGTGTCACTCAAAAGCCCACAGCATTCCTGTTGACGAGGGGAATACAATCGTGGAATGGGCAATTTGGGATGTAAACTCTAATTGGAAAAGCATGACTTTTTCGGGTCTTTACTTTGAGTTGATACAGCTCCTCTCGGGTCAATTTCACTACTCTCAACCATTAGAGTAGAATTGGTTTGGCAAGCAAATTCGCAGCGGTGACTTGATTTTCACCAAAAGTTTCGATGACCATATCTATCGGAGTTTGTGCTGATACTTGCCGCAGAGGGAGTTCTTCACTGCTTTTATCTCTTGTGGGTGGCGTTGTTCCACTCCAAGGTAAGTATACGTCTCTCCGGCACCCAGATGGTGCAGCATGCTTACATTTATGAGCTGCACATCCCCTTCATATTCCCCGCATTGTTCTCTTTTGAGATGGACCGTTGCACATCTGTCTATCTTCAATATTATACCGATTGCATGCGTGTACTCTTCCACCACCCTCAAGGACTGGGTGACCTTATTCCTCCAGTTCTCAGGGGTGCTACAGTTATACCCTCGAGTATTTCTGAGCGCAACAGATAATGGCGTTAGTGATATGTTAGAAAGAAGGGGACTGGGGGAAAAAAGGATACGAACGAGCAACGTAATTTTAGCACCCATCTTGTGTACCCGTCGTTCAATCTTCCGAAGCGCAAAGCCGGGATTTACTCCTTCCGATTTGGAACGCTGTTCATAGCCGCGTTGATTTGCCAAATGTCACTCTCTTTTGAAAGAACATTATAAAGTTCTACATCCAAACAAGCCAGTTCTTGTGGCTTCAGAGGTCTAGTTGTGTGGAACGCCATGCATATTCTGATTATCTCCATTGGTGGCATGATACGAGTCTCCACTCCTCTCCAGGGTGGTAGAACTGCCAATTTCACCACTCTGTTAGCAGGCTAGGGGGAGCTATAGAGCTTTACCGTCAAAGATAAGATACATACACAACAGACAGAAAAGTAAAATCACCTAAAGGCTGATGTTCGACCAGAAAGATATAAGACGTCAATCTTGCTGAAGTGCCCAGAAGTAGGATGAGGTCCACTCAGAAGTGAGTGGGGGGAGGATGTAATTGAGTTTCTAGCTTCTTTACCCAGAAATGCATGGGAAAGATTCTAACTCAGGGCACTCAACCTCGAGGGGCATGAGGGGTGTAAGATACATTATACCTGAGATTTTGGGCAGAGAACGTGGATGTGTTTCACACCACAAAGCTTGCATTCTCACAATGTAGCCTCCTCGCGCGGGCAGTCACTACTCTCACTACTAAATACTGATCCCTCCTAAAAATATATCACTTTCAATTTTAAAATATACCACTTTCGATTTAAACGTAACAAACATCGTACAAAGGACCTGTTCATACTTCAAAAGTAACGAGAGTAACGTGTAAAGGTGGAAAAAAAACGCAAAAACCTATGAGTCTATATTGTTTTTGGTTGAAAGTGGATATAATAGACGGCTCTGTTATTTCGTATATATTTCAAACTAGTGGCAAACAGTTTGGAATTCACCGATCATTGCTCTATAAAATATCTGAAAAATCTTTCTCAAGTTGACACAGAAATCATAGTTTCACAATTACATTCTCAAAAATGAATATATAGTTTCAATAAATTGTTTTTATTACCTGTGTTACTGCAAGAGGCTACATTTGTATCATTCTCTCCATTTGGCGATTTTGAATGTTCATGAGAAAAAGCTACTAACTGAATACCGGGCTTTTTAGTCATATCTTTATTCGATAATGTTCTGGTGATGGTAGTTTGCAATTTTTTCAAGGGATTTTGATTATTGTTCATCCCACCATTGGATGGAGATTTCTTGGATGGAGATGGAGGTAAAGCTGGAATTTCTCCATTGTGCAGTTTTTCTTGCTCCCTCTCGAAATATTCGTATAGCCTGTTCGTCCACTGCCCTACGCCTCTGATGTGAAGCCACATATAATCTGTTGAAGAAGAAAATTATAATTTTCGTACCAGAAATAATGACACTTAGCAAAAATGCATTCTGAAAAAGATGTATTTATGATAACCAAGACATGAAATTGCACCTCTGGTAACTTTCAACAGGAATATTCAACTATTGAGAACATCTAATATCATGACATTCAAACAAAATATAGAACTAAATTTGATACGTTATACAGTTTCGGCTTCTAATATATGTAAATTCATTTTAATTCTAATTAAATTCAATTTGATTACACGATTTGAATTATATTCTTAGCGACTAACGAAAAAGCCCGTTTAACCATAATGAACAACAAACCTCCTTCTCTCTATGGGTTACTTAAAGTCCATGAAGAAGGAAACCACAATTGACCAGTCTGCTTCTATATCGATGCCCCTTGCCAAAACATTGCATCCATGTTAGTCAACATAATTCGAAAGATCACCAATTTCAATTCAAAATATAGCATTAGAAACTCGAGTTTCTTGGTAGATAATATACAAGACATCAAACTCAATAGTACCTGCAAATTTGTATCATTTTCAAGTATCCCAGTTCCATTACCAATGGACCAATTGACCTGTTAGAACATAACAATAGCACCCCAATAATTACCCAGGAAATTATTATTTCAGGCTATGCATGTAACAAAATTATCTGGGGTTCCATAACAAAAATCTGGCCTCCCTATGTGTTCACCACTATTCCCTCTTTTTGCTGAAATATCCATGAATCATTTGGAAAAACGAATCCATGTATCTAAATTCAAACATATGTTTGAATACTGGTATCGATATGTCGACGACGTCTTTATTTGCTGGGTCGGAACGATACATCAGTTAAATAGTTTTCTCATTTATCTGAACAGCCTCAATCCCAATATCCTTCCTTTCAGAGTATTATTCCTCGAACTAGGCTGAAGCGAACGACAAACAACATATCTGTCATCGCCCCATCTGGCCGTGAACGAGGTAACCAACCGCATATCCGAATCGCCCAATTCCTCATATGAAGAAAAAATTTCACATATAGTAAAGGGGCATACTTGAAGACTAACTGTGAATCTTATCTGAATGAACAATCTCATAAAGTGTATCAAATACGTTCATCATGGATTTTCATCAATAAGAAATAGAAAACAGTAATACAGACTTAGTTTGAAAATCAGAACTTATTTTTTTTAAATTATGGTTTTCTTTTTCGGGACATAAACCGAACATATATCAATCGTACATCAAGCTCAATGGATCAAAATGTGTGCAATCCCATGATCTTGAAATAGTTATTTATTATAACATCCCTCTACCTAGAAGTGTTTTGCTTTTTCGGCGATTTTCTGCTATCGAGAAAAATTGATCAAAGAATTTGCATCAGATTCTGTGTAAAAAATGGAACTGAGTGCTCAAAAATACTTGAAATGTTGACAGTGGCATACGGTGATTGTAATCTGTGTCAGAAAAATGTTAACCAGTGGTAAAATATTTCCACAAAAGATCGAGAGATGTGAATGACAACGCTCGCCCTGGACGCCCCAGTACATCAACAACCGATGAAAATGCTGAGAAAGTGCGGAAAACTGTAATGGAGAATCATCAAATCACTATTAGAGAAGTTGCTGAGGATATCGGCTTGTCGGTTGGCTCATGCCATGCAATTTTTTCTTAAATTTTGAGCATGAAGCGTGTTGCTTGAAAGGGTTATAACTGGTGACGAATAATAATAAAAATAATAATAATGTTTAGTCAAAAGATACAGAAAGATAACTGATACAAAATCAAATGATACAAAATAAACTCAATAATATGAGGCTGAGAATAAATATAATATAATATTATGGTGTGATTTTGATGAACCAAATAAATACAGTCAAAATAATGAGGAAAAAATGAACAAATAAAAAGAGCAGTAGG
>WOGR01004488.1:0-14682 GCA_015342045.1 Leptinotarsa lineolata | reverse complement strand
GTAGGTAGAATAGATCCAGAGATACAGCTAGTGGGATACTTTCTTTACCGCCGATTACGAAATTCGAAATATTTTATATCAAATATCATATAATTATAAATTTGAATGATCAATACAACAGAATCGAGAAATAAATATCTACTGAAACCAACAAAAAACCGTAAAAAAAAACTCGATCAAGAAATTCCGTACGATACACAGATGGTGAGAGGCTTCGGGGGACGACGTGGAAGGCATCGGTTACGTAGTGTCCCATGTTGGCCTCTTTGCCGTCGTGGTACACAACAGCGAAATGCTTGTAATGTTTTTCTTCTGGAGAGTGTGTTTTCGACGAATCCAATATCGAATCAATTTTAGAGTCGAATTCAAATTCCAAAGCCTTGATAATCTTCTTGCAACTACCGTGGCTGTAATCGAAAAACTTCAAATGCAATATGAGGATAGCGAAAGGTTCACAGAGTATTACTTGTTCACATGCTTGGAACTAGCCATCAGTTTTCGAGCAAATCATTTCCTCCAATCTGTTTTTCGAGACAAATACCTCAACTGCTTTCCTGACAGTCTTCACTTTCCTAATGTTAAGAGGCAGCGTGGGGAAAGGCTGGAAATTCCCAGTAATGTGATCTTCGGCACGATGTATGCTCGACTTTAGTTGCCCTCCAAAAATTTCGCTTATTTGTGTACTGGCAAAGTTGTTTTTTTTGTTTACATATCTATCACTTTTGGATCCTATAACCTTCCACTCATCACTTGAATCATTGCTCGAAGCAGAGTGAAAAGAAGGTTTTCCCTCTTCAGTGTAACATTCAAGCAAATCCATTAACTCCAACATTTCATTACTTAGACCGTTCAGAAAAAAACCAAGAAACTCTTTCACATCTTGCTGTTTACCCTCGATCCAGTCTGTCCTCATCGTATGCAACAATTTATTAATCTACGTCGGGTCGAATGGTATGCCCGTTTTGATGATAACTACTTGGTCGTTATTGGAATTGTTACCCACTCTCATGTCTTTCGTCCTAATGTTGGAAGCTAAGTTGTGAAACTGCCTCACAAAATGACACATTTCAACTAAAACTGGGGTGGACTTCTTCCTCACGTTCGAAAAGAAGTTTTTGTCCAGACTGTTCAGTAAGTTGAAAAGTGGTGAACATGCTATCAGGGTTTGCAAAATCGAGTGGATGTAGCAGTAATTGCTTTGGTTAGGTATACCCTTCGGTTGCAAAATCACTGCCCTACTGTCGATCTTGTATATAGAGAGGAACATGCCCACCCTGTAATAGTCGGGATCCACAAACTGGTCGAATATTCTGGAGTTCTTAAAGGGGCACAAAAGCAAATTGTTGTTATACTCATTTTTGGTGGCTTGGTCAGGAGCAACTTTGTCGAAACTGCTAACAGATTTGGACGAAACATCGGCTTTATCGAATTTGTACAGATTTTTTTCGATTTTGTGGAAGGAATAGGGTTGGGTATTTCAACTCTGTTGGGAATTAGTTCTTTTGCGGACTAGCGGAGCTAGAGGACAGCCTCATTTAAAGTTCCCACTTCCTCTTCTGCCAAAGCTTGACCGTTTTGCTACGAGTCTTTCACCACACTGCACAAGTCCAGTTCTTGCACTTACTTTACATATTCGTATTCACTGTTGTTCGGGTAGCTATGAACCGTAGAATTCTGTTGCGTAAAAACATGAGAATTGGATATCGGAATCGAAGGAAGAGATTTGTGATAGATGAGGATGGGGATGAGAATAGGATAGGATTGACTGTACCATCATAGGTAGATGCTGATATATTTTGTTCATGGGAACCACGGATAATTCGCTTAGTGTTTTTGACTAAGGAATTGAACCTAATCAAGAAAGAGGTAACTTTTGGGTCATTCGTCTCTTTGGAGATCCTAATGCCAATTTCATGAGTGAATTCCAATGCTTTGGGGGCAAAGGTACCAAATTTTTCGATTACTATTGCATACAAAATGAAATTATCTACTGAATAATTGTATTTTCGGTTTTTTGACAATGCTGATGAAAATGCTGCACCGCTGGGTACGTAAGTCGAAGAAACGTGACTAGGAGTCAATGTATCGACGCAGGTGAAATCCTAGACAACCGGTTTTCCTCTCCGCCAAGGAATGAGAGTCATGTCATCTGGTCGTTTCCCATCATCGCTGAAAGTGACTGGGGGTTCTAAGATGGAAGGTATATTTGCCGAACCTATGCCACATTTACAGCTCGATGACGGGAAAAGCGTTCGGCGCTATATCTTCAACTCAATCCATGATATCCTCGGGTGTCTACTTCCACTCCACATTTGCGTTTGTATTGGACAGAAATATTGGAACATATTCTAAGACCTACAGCAACTCTAAAAGATTCATTGTTCAATAATGTACCAAGGGATGAAACTGGTGAGAGATTCAACCAAGCGCGGGCATTTTTTGACGACACTGCTCTTATATGTGCCTTTTCTATAGCAGATTTAGCCAAGTCTAAGAAATTATTTGAGGCATTTTTCACCAGACGAATATCCCAGGTTTGTTGAACATTTTTCCTGATACTTCGTATTTCTAGATCAGTTCGTGAGATCCATAGTTGTTCGGCCACCCTCAAGTTGTTATCCGATAGAAAGGAGGGTGGTGAAATTGGATCTATCATATTGGTCACACTATAATTTGAAGAGAGGAAGGCAGGTAGTGGAAGATCAGTGATTGTGTGAATGCCTAAACCTGCAATTGATCATTCCATAAAAGTCGAAGTGTTACGAATTTCTTCATCAAACTTCGCCAGATATGTTTGGTAGTGCCAAGTTGGAAAACATCTCATGAGATGGATGAGCTTTGGAATAGTCAAACAGTTCCTGAGAAGATGGAAAGCTACATGACTTGAAAGTGCATGAACACAAGAAGACCTAATTCTGAAATTATGCAATTTTTTCTCAAGAATCGTAATGTATAATTCTTCTGTGAGGGGGTCACCAAGAAGAATTAAATTATTTCTGTCAATTATTTTGATTCCAGGAGCAATATCATCGAATTTTCTCAAAATATTCAAATCACGTCCACTTAGAAAATAAAGTTCACATTTCTGGGAGTCAAGTTCAAACCAAATCTCCTTTGACTTTTGAATAACAGACGAGAGGACGTTGAGAACTTCCTTATACGGGAAGTCTCCTCCGAAAAAACTGTCATCTAAATACAAGCATGGAACTCTGTTTTCAAATTTTTAATTATAGTGTCTATAGACAGGCAAAACAGAGCAGGTGCTAATGGATCTCCTTGCTGTACTCCACGCTCTGATGATATTGTGTTTTCATCAAATGTCAGTATTTTCTGACAATTGCACCTTATATTTTCTGAAGTACCAATACATTTTTTTGAATCACATTTCGAACTGAAAAAAAAATCAAATTTTCATAAAAATTGACTTTATTTTGGAAATTAATCAAAAACTAGAATAGATAGAACAAAATATCAGGAGTAATGAAATTTGCTTTTTTTTCCCGAATATTTTATTTTTTTTCTATAAAATCTATGTTAACAGATATATCACTGCTAGAAGTTTGCTGCTGAAAGTAATAGTGGAAAGTTTTTAGCCTTTCAGAAGAAGATAACAGAAACGAACGGATCATTTACAAATTAGAAAACATCGAAGTAGATATACATACTTCATTTAAAACTTTTGAGCTTGTTGGGTTAAAAAATATTGGTGATACGTGTTTCATGAGCAGTGCAATCCAATGTTTATCAAACACTAGATGTGTTACTCTCTTCATTCGGGTTTGAAGGCCGCCGTAGTTTGGAACTGCATCCTAATGTTTCGCCAGGACGAGTGGCTGGCTTCTTCAGAGGTTTATTCATCTAGATGATTCACCGATGACTCTCAAAATGAATAAACTTCTGAAAAAGCCAGCCAATCGTGCTGGCAAACGTTAGGATGCAGTTCAAAAGTAGGACGGCTCTCAAACCCGAAGGGTGATAGTAACACTGAAAATCTCGGCCGCGAAAGCCTCAACCAATTTATCAAACACTAGATAGTTGGTTGAATATTTAAAAAAAGATGTTAACAAAATTGTTACTAGCACGAAGGGTGCTCTAATCAAAGCTCTCGCAGAAGTGATAAAAAACTTTGGACATTAGATTCATTGAATAGATTGGAAAACGCTTTTTCAACAGCTCAAAGAAGAAGAAAGTGTGAAAATCCTTTTCGAACCATAAGTTTCCCCGAACATTAGTGATACATCTGGAGAGATTTTCGCCAACAGAAAAATTTTTGAGAAAAATTAAATGCTGCTATCGACTTTCTTCTGGAAGGTTTAGATATGAATGATTTTTCTGCAGACAATGTCATCAATATCTCCATGCAATATCAAATCACAGTGGGAATCTTTATGTATTATTCGAGTACAGCATACTGTGGACATTCGTACACCCATACGTGGCACGAATATAGTGATTCTCAGGTGTCTTCCATTTCACCAAAATTCGTTGTGAGTGAAGATACCTATGTTATCTTATATAGAGAGGAGATAACTGAATAGCACCTTTGAGTGCTATTCAGTTATCTCCTCCTATCAGAGTTTAGTGTTTATTCTACTGAACAAATTCATTTTATTTATTCACACACAAAAATGAAAAGAATACAGTGGTCATTATTAACACTATTCTCAAATTTTTCAAATGACTGGCTGAATAAGACTCACGCTAGGCAATTATAGCCTTTTTGTGATGTCTAGATCAACCTGTCATTTGTATCCAAAATGGCAAGTGTAGTATACTTACATGATTTATAATTACACAAAGAGGGTAGGTGAGAGCAATAAGAAAGGGGAAAAAAAGAAAAAATTATATACGCATATGTATACACACATACTCATGTATACACACATATACACACATATATAAATCAAGATTTAAACTTTGGATTCGAAAGTGACTGGATAATTTGAAACATTTCGATTGGGGTATTACTGTTTTCTCAAACTTGGTGTGGTATTATTGTTAAATTCCGGTAGTATATGTAAAACTCATATACACAATGTATAATAATACTTATAAGTGTTCATTTCAATATAATATTGCAAATTTGTCTGGGTTCTGGGTGTTTGTGTACATACCTTTTTGCCTCTTTTTTGAATAGTTTGTAGGAGGTTATGTCTTTTATATTTTGAGGTAAGATGTTGAATACTTTTGAACGGTAATAGAAAAAAGAATTTTGGGTGACTGTTTTATTGAAGAATTCAGTTTTTAGGTCGTGGTTCACTTTTGATCGAGTTTATCTTGAATGTTTCTGTGCGAAATGTGCTCGTTTATAGAAAATTCTTATTAGGCAGTGATAAGTGTAAAGCGAATTGATATTTAACATGTTGGTTTCTTGATATAACTCTCTTGTTGAGAAGAGTTTATTTTTTTTAAAGATAATTTTTAAAAGAATATTTTGAGCGGTTTATAATGGGCTAATTGCATTTTTGAATGTTGCACCCCAAGCAGGAATACAATATTTTATTATAGATTCGACAACGGAGTTGTAGATTTTTTTGATAGTATGTCACGTAGTTCATGAAAAGTGTGCATTAATACTCTGAGCCTTTTTGTAACAAAGTTGATATGTTCCGTCCATTTTAGGTCCTGATCTAGTATAACTCCTAGGTATTTTACAGATGTAGTATGTTATATTGTCTGACAGTCACAAGTATCTTGATTATCACAGTGCGGTATATGCATTTTTATTTCATAGTTTTTGGGTTGATCACGAAGTGTGGGGGAAAAAGTGAGCTATTTTGTCTTATTTACATTCAGTGATAGTTTAAAATTATTTAGCCACGTGTAATTTTTTTGTAAATTTGTTTCTTCTATCTCTCTTATTTCATTCCAAGATGTTCCCGTGTATATTAGGGCAGGATCATGGGCATAGCATATTATATCGCCTATGAAATTCTTGATTTTTGTTATACTGTTAATGTAGATGAAAAAAAGTATCGGTCCCTTCTACAAACAGTTCGTCACTTATTTCATTTCCAATTTCACTCGTTGGATTCGATTTGATAGGTAGTTCTTCATTGAAGCCAAAGCATTGCCTCGAATACTATAGTTATTCAATTTTTTTATCAATAGTTCTTGATCAACTGTATCGAAGGCCCTGGCCACGTCCAGGAAAACGGCCAAGCTTTTGGTTGGTCTGTCCATGGCCTTCACAGTGGTTTCGAAAAAATCAATTATGGCAATCTCAGTATTTGAATTTTTCACGAATCAAAATTGCCTGTCAGTTATTATTTGGTGTTTATCCAGAAAATTAAATAGTCTTTTCTTGACACATTGTTCAAAAATTTTGGGTAGCGTATTTATGACGGATATAGGTCTATATATGGTAATTTGGGATTTTTTCCTGCTTTGAAAATTGGTGTCATATTGCTGATTTTCCATTGCCAAGATATGTCGCTCGTTGAGAATGTTTGATTGATGATATGGACAAGGGGGGCTAAAATTTAGGTATGAATTGATTTAAGAGTCTTCGAGTTTATTTCATCAGGACCCGGTGCGAAGATATTTTTTAGGTTTGCAATGATCATAACAATTTCGTTGTTAGTTATAGGTTCCAAAAATATTTATTGATTAGTTTCAATATCGCATGAAAAGTTTTCCGGTATATTTTATATTTAGTAATAATGTAAATTTTATAACCAACATGTGGTACATACTCCGATGACAACTGTCAAAACTGTCCACGAATACTAGATCAAGTGGAGGGAGTTGAAAGTGACGAGGAACTCGATATGTAATTCATCGTTGAATCTTCAGGATAAAATATTTGTTTATAATGCACCTATGATAGTTTTATTTTTGGTTTATAATGGAAAAGCTAGTTAATAATAATGAAGACAAAACATTCAAATTCGAGAAATCAGGACTATATAAATTGAAGTGTGGAACGTGTCCTAAGGTATATATTGGTCAAACTAGTAGAACATTTAAAAATCGTAAACAGGAACATCATATGACCTATATAAATAAGAAAACAAGTTCAACATATTCAAATCATCTTTTAGAAGAAAATCATATTTTCAACGAAGAGTTCGAAATTTTACACATAGAAAATAAAGGTTTGAAACTTGAATCATTTAGGAGCAATAGAAGTCAATAAACTTAAAAATTCAAACATTCTAATGAACGACCAACTGAATTTGAATAGATCACCATTATTGAACCCGTTTTCTTAAAAAACCGATGAAGTATTACTAAGGATGTAATACGCTTCAGGTGATCATAATTGTAGATACCTGAGAGATATAAACATTAGGTTAAAAAATAACTTGTAGTATACAATTCCCTTTCGAAAAAGCTATTGTGATAGCGAAACATGTCGTGATATATTGTTTAAATGAAGTTTGTCGAGATCAAATCGTAAGGTGTAGTTTATGAAATAACTATGGATCTTCATCAGGTAACGGCCGAATCAATCAGAAACTTATTATTTTTCATCAATGGATATCAAATTTTCCTTTATCATTTCATCATTAGGGATAGTTTTGAAGAGTTGAAACGATTTTATAATTGATAGATACAATAATAAAAATAAAAAATTTCTAGTATGAGGTATATACCTCAATGGGTAGTTTTAACCCTCTAAAAATAAAAAGTAGACATCGAAGACACTTTTGACCTAGAGGGTGGATTACACTCAATTCCAAATTTTCATGTGAATCGGTTCATTTTGACAACTCTGACTTTCACTGATATAACAACACTATCACTGTCAGCTGATCTTCAAAGCAGCTGTTCACGATATGCTAGATATGAAGAAAATACAAGCGACGAAAAATATGTAATTTCAGTTGATTATTCTGAAAAAATAAAAAACTTCAACAAACAAGTCAGCGTATTTTTTGCAATATTGTTGGCTGTGGTGGTCACTGAGACTCCACTGGACCTAATAATTTCAATCTAGTTAGGGCTCAATAAGCGCCTTATTACTTAAAATAACTGCAGCAAATTTCAACCAAATCGGTGTTAGAATATTTTAAACATACCGTTTTTCTTGTAACTTCCACGCCCTGTATCTCAGAAACGAAGCAACTCCGTACACATAAGAACTTTTTTTCTTAAAACGAATCACCCTCTGAAGTTTCGTACTGCTGCTACATTCAAAAACACAAAATGATATAACTGAAATGTCACTGAGATTTAGATCTAGATTAGATTTAGTTTGCGCAGACATCATGATGATGTACCCGTATGATCTCGAAAGAAAGATTTTATCGACGTTAACAAAGAAATAGGGAAAATAATCGAATAGAAAACTGTTCAGTTTTCGAGTAGAATAATGTCTCTTACGGTGCCAGTGCAATACCATAGCTGACTATAAAATTTTTGCTTACCTGTGAATTTTATAACTCATTAACTAAAGGCCAGATGTTATCAGCGGTTATATCTGAAATTTTCGACACGTTCGTACTATGTAATTGTAGCCAAAGTGTTTAACCAAAAATTTTGGTTGAGAGGTTTGAGTTGAGATGAACATTCAGCAAAGAATTTTTTCACCAATGGTCGAAACACAGGTAATAGGTACCTAAGAAGACGTAATTAGGCTGAATGATTTAAGAGTTTCTGTATAGTATAGTAGGATTCGACTGATAATGAAACGATAGTCATGTATTTTGCGATGCTTCTCAAAATGCTTATTGTCATAGTTTATATTCACGACGTAAAGTTAATTTTCTATGTTCTGAAACTAGCGTTGTCCCATGTAAATCAATTCTATTCTACGTTTAGAACTATGTGCTGCTCCTTTGAAAGTCCAGTTATAATATTTAGTTCAAAGATCATTGAAAATTAATATTCAGAATCATTTTCAGTCAGGTTCACAAATTGTAAGTATAATGTACTTGTGATGCACTGTTTGGAACCTTTTGTGTAGTAATGAATCTTACTGGAGTTTTATCCCAACACCAAACCGTTATTTTTAACACCTCGACACGTATTTCAATCACTCAGTGATCATCTTCAAGAGGAAGATTAAACTCATTGTACATACATGTTTTGCCTTATTTATACCTCAGATACTTACTTCCGCTATGTACTTGCTATGTACTTGCGTCTTGTTGTCCTAAAGTAATTTTTTTCAGTTTTATAGTGTTGCCTTATCTACTAGTCAGGTGATTCTGATAACTTGAATATAATCTAATCAGATGTACAGAAATAAAGGATCTTTGTGTAACCTACAATATAGTTTTTTCATTTGCGGAGCATATAGGAAATATAGTATCCACAGCCAACCGAACACTAGGATATGTGATGAGGCAATCTGCAACTTTCACAAATACTACCACAATAAAACTACTCTATTTTGCACTGATAAGGCCTAAGTTGAAGTTTGCATCATTAATGTGGTTCTTTGAGTATGCATATTCATTACATAAAATAGAGAGAGTACAGAATAATTTTTTAAGAATATTGTATTATAGAAAATACCCTTTGTGGCTTGACTATAATGAAGTAAGATCAACTTATTTGAGAAATGAATTCAAAATAATGTCCTTGGACCAAAGAAGAAATATATCTGCTATTATGTTTCTGTACAAGGTGATCAATAGTAAATTAAATAGTCCCGAAATTCTTTCACTTATCCCTTTTAATGTACCTGGGCGGCGTACTCGTACAATACCTATGTTCAATATACCAAATTCTCTTTTAACTCTAAGAGCTCCTTTAGTAAGTATTATGAAATCAAACAGCAGTTACAATGTATTTGTCAATGTAGATTTTTCTTCACCTCCCAAAGTTTTTTATAAAGTAATTATTTATCATATTCTGAACATCTCCTTATGAAATGTTACAGGTCTCAACTGATTTTTTTCGATATTTTCAATTTTTTCATTGTGGATTGATCACAAGCCCCTGCAATTCATGATACATAAATACGTATTATGTTTATGCTTTAGGTTCATAGCTTAATTACTAAACCTCAGGTATTTTGTAAAGCTGTTAACCATGTAATAAGGCCATCTTGGCCTGTTTGGTTAAAATCAAATAAATAAATAGATAAATAATTTTAACAGGTTATATAGTAAACTATTTGGTATTGGTCCACCATAGTTATTCATAATATTATTATGTTGACTTATTTCCAAGCTCTCATAGGTATCTAGATGCCTGTTGTTATCAACTTGTCTAACTAATCTTGATGAACTGAAGTCTATGGAATGGTTTTGTTGCAACATATGATGGACGACTGCTGATTTTTCTGTTTTTCCATATTTTAGATGTGCTAAGTGTTCCTTATATCTTATTTTAATAGATCTTCTTGTCTGTCCACAATCTTTTGCATCGCATTTCTTACATTTGATTTCGTAAATTCCAGACTTTTCAGAATTCTCGACTTTGTCCTCTGGATTTCCTAACAGGCTCTGTAGTGTATGACTTGTTTCAACTACCACCTTTATACCTAGTTCTTTAAAAATCTTTCCAAAGTTACTCGTGTATGGAACTAAGATATAATATATAAGGCAACACTAAAAATAAACTTCAAGACAATAAGACGCAGGTACCTAGTAGAGGTGTCTAAGGTATAAATAAGGCAAAACATGTATGTAGAATTAGTTTAATCTTCCTCTTGAAGATGATCACTTGGTGATTGAAACACGTATCGAGGTGTTGAAAATAACGGTTTGGTGATGGGATAAAAATCCAGTCAGATGTGAGTATAATGTTGGATTAAAAATGAACCAAACCAAACCAAACCAAATATAGATATCCTTGTACAAAATAGGATTCAAAAAATTCAATAATTGAGCACATGTGCTATGTGAATTCCAAATTAAACCATGAAGATGGTGGGCAAAATTTGTTTTTTATTCATGAAAGATTGTCTGAAGAAGATACGACAATCGGTCAAAAAGTTACGTACCTACTGCAAGAAAAATATTCAACCGGTAAAAATAAAATATAATTATAGCGATATTGCCACATGATGCAAAGTATTCTTGTGGTATAACTTGAAATTATTCGATGATTTGAGCTTTATTAAGACTGTGCTGATTTGATATCCAGTTAACAAAGTTACTTCTTGTAAAAAAAGGTAAGGGCAACAATTTTTCCCGAATAAAAATTCTCGATAATTATTCAGCAATAAACAAAAATGTGTTTCGTAAATGCTACTGCAAGTGACATTGGAAACTTTACTTGTTTTTGTTAAGTTTTTTGTTTACTGGCTTTTAGTTGAATATCGATCAATTTCGTTTATCATCTCATGTCTTCTGTACTCAACTGTTGGATTCATAAATTGATATTGTCGATTTTAGCTGAGTCTGAATATTACATCTCTCTCTGAATTTGTTACCTGTTTGATATTTGAAGTTGGTGAAACTGCGACATCGAATTGACCCTTGAAGAAAATCAATAAAAAAAATGTTATGTCATAAAGGAACCCATCAAATAAAACGGACATCTCTAATTCTTTAAAAAACATGAATTATGATCCATAGAAGTTTATTACATGCAAATTTATTGTACAATAGTGAGTAAAGTGCGAAATTGAGTGATCTATCAATGAAAAATATAATTATCTCTTCTTAACAAACCGAAAACATAAATAAAATAATTCTACTCAAAAAAAATCTTTACATTTCAATAAATATCTATTGGTCCTCTCAACACAAACAGTTACTTCGTGAAATGTTCAGTTCATACCAGTTACCTACCGTATATATCTGTGTCATGGACAAAGACCTTGGAAGGATATGTGTTTTCCAAAAATGAATCTGCTTGAAACATTTCGAAATACTTGAAAATCGAACCTTCGACAAAGAAATTTCCATAATAAAGGGGTATCGAAAAATATTCAGGATTTAGAACAAACAAATTTATCTTCACGAACATATTTATCAGTCAGAAGACAGAAAAGTCGAGATTACTATCGTGATCAAAAAAATCTTCTAGTGCTAAGTTGAATATTAATTTGGAATTCATATAAGACAGTCACTCGAGGTTGGCTGAAGAATAAATAGTCTTCGGGATTGGTCAGTCAACGTACCTAATTAAAATACTCTGATGGGCGTATAAAACCAATGACTTTAAAATGTATTTTGATATCTGTATACTTATATTTCGTACTCAGAATCAAGCACTCTCATCGCTAAATACCCCAATTGCGTGTCTGTTTTATATAAACAAATGATAATAACCTAGAAATGAAAGTATATGACATTCGAGTATTACGAAAACAGGTAGACTAATAGGGGCGTAACAAGACGCCATTCGAGATTGAATGTGAGTTTCGCTAATGAACAGGTCTGCCATGTTTTGGGAAATAGGTAATTACAACTGTCATCTTTCAATATTGAAAGTAAAACAGCTGTAGATATGTGACTAAGCATGCTTTGGTACAAGCCGGTGTGTTGTATGACGCACTTATTATTATTCACAACAAAATGGGTATGTAATAAATATTAAATTTCAGTAGATTCGAAATTATAAAATTGAACATGGATAATAAAGATGTGTTTTGGAGTAATTCGATATGCTTACTTGCTAGCAAATATGTTGAAATTCACCTATTGCTGATAATCCCTTTGTTGAACACCGTCATTCACGATAATAAGGAATCTAAAGATTTGACTCGCACTGCACAACAAAGAGAGAATACCTAAGAAAATCATTTCACTACGTTCTGACAAAATGCACTTAACAATAACGTCCAAAAAGTTCACTTTTATTCACATAATAGCGTGTACAGGTGTTTCGAACTAATACTCTACTGACTGTTAGTTGCGGCGGCTGAGTTGATGGTATGTTCTGTCGACTTACGCTGAACACAACGATTCAACATTTCCTTGAATCACCTATATTTAACGAAAGTAAGAGAGATGCAAGCACGTCTTTGATCGATTCCGAAGCTTCTCGCTATAATCAGAACTTCGTTCGGCCTTTGGGCCCCCTCGATTGCGTTTACCAGACGACTTGTTATCTCTTTCTACTGCATGCCTTCAACCGTGTTCTCGAGAATATGTGGGAGTTAGTGGATCGTTAATTCTTCTCATCTCTCGCGAGGGCAACTTGAGATGGTGGTCAGTCTCCAGGTATCTCACAAAGGCGGTGTCCGTATGGCATGAAAACTTTCATTCTATCTTATATAGAAACAAAGTAAAAAAGACGAATAATATATCTACAATAAATGAAAACATAAGTGAAAGTAAACGTACTTGTGGTTATTTCAGAATTCTCAAAGGAGGCACCGTTGACCCAAATGAAACGTAAAATTTTCTACTTCATTCAAATCGATGCGTCAAAATAAAAGTAAAAGATGCATATAGTCAGAAATTGAATTATTACGTTGTTACGTACGTACGTACATTGTTACAAACGGGACATTGACTCGATAATTTAAACGTTAGATGAGGAACGAAAATTGTTGGAAGTTGAAGTGATTCGTTTGCATCACTGCATCTGCAGATGCTATATGTGAATTCATGTACACTCGATTAGCAAGTAGCAAGTGACAAGAGTGAATTATCAATTAGCATGGAACAAGTAACAAAACCGACATGGGTTGTTTCAGAAGTTTTGTCCGTTTCTATGAGTCTACTTCAAACAATATCTCAGTATATACTTATTCAATTTTATCGAAATAAGCGCCATTTGAGTCAATACACTTTTGCAACGTAACACAGGTCGATTGATTCCGTCAGCATAAAAATTGTGTACTCGGGATTAGATGAAGTCGACAAAGACCGTTCTTGTGTGGTTCTGATCTTTGAAGGTTCTACCGGTAAGAAAGTTATCGAAGTGCTTAAAAAGATGGTGGTCGTTTGGCGAGAGGTCTGGGAAGTATAGTGGGTGAGGCACAACTTCAACGTTCAATTCGTTCAATTTTCAGTGGTGATTTTTGAACCGTGTGGAAGGGCGTTGTCGTAGAGCAGGATCGGATCTCTTCTGTTGACCAGTGCCGGCTGATGCTGCCGGTACATTTCGTCGATTTCCTCACAATGGGACTTTGTTGTGATGTTTTGGCACGGTTACAGGAAGTTATGGTAATACAGACCAGCCGCTGACCACCATACAGTAGCCATGGTCTTTTTTGATGGGTTTTCGCCTTTGAGAATTGTCTGCCCTGAACTTCTCCTGTTGTCGTTTGGTTCTTGTGAAGACCAAAAACATAGAACACGAAATGAAACACAGAAAAACAACCCATCATATATATGGGTCTCACGGTTCATGTCTTTTTTATTACTTTCTTGTTTGCCAAATGAAAATGCTCATGTCAATGTCAAAAGTGTGTAGGTGAAATATTTCCGTAATTTTTGGGTTATTGTCCATGTTTCTTGGAATTATTATATAGAGTGATGGTTAAAAATACTCAATTATACACACACAACAGACGGTATTCGGTATAGACACAGATACTTACAATAATTGAATAGAAATGGCCGATACTTGATGAAAATCCATATTAAAACTCATTAAACGTTAATAACGCTTGAGGAAGTTATTGTATAGCGAAACACGTGTCGCTGTTTTTGTGAAACCCTTCGTAGTGAAAATCATACAATGAACTGTATTAATGAGTTTTTGTAGGTACTTTTTTCTGAAAATATCTAAAGGCTCAGGGGCGGCCCGGATGTCCGTCAGGACCATCTCCCCGCCAATCCCCCCAACTCAGTCCACACCCCCCACTTGTCCCTCTGACAAACC
>WOGR01004487.1:0-14683 GCA_015342045.1 Leptinotarsa lineolata | reverse complement strand
ACCAAACCAAGAAAGCTTTGAAAACAAATGAAGTTACAACAAATATGTCAAAATTTGATGCAATATAATTGACGTGTATTTCGTAGTTTTCTATTTGTGTGCAAAATGTCTCGTTTGGGGTATTCTAATGAAGATTTCCTTAATTTAATAATCATTTATGGTGAATGATAATGGACAGAACTTATAATAGAAAAATAATTGGGGGTGATTTAGATTGCTCAGAAATTTCAGTATTTGTCTCAACAATAAACGTGAAGTAGTCATATGTGGCTACTTATCAGAAGTTATCTTTGAAAAAAGCGGAAACGGTCATTGAATTCAGGAGAAAGGCTTGGTGATTGTCAACAGCTCCATTTGGTGAACATTTTTTCCGCCGTGCTATCAACCAGGAAAGCATATGTTTTTCGGCAGACCCTCACCAGATCTTACTGTGTAGGAAAGTTGGGAGATGGTGGATGTTTCGAAAAAACTAACAGAAATGTGTTGTAGAACGAATAATAGAACTACACTAATTACACACCTCTTATTTTGATGCATTGTTCAAATTGACATGAATTTTATGATAGTGATAATGTGAAGGTGTCAGATCTAAACTTATTCCCTCATAAAAAGATCATCATGCTTACCTGAACATCATTTTATGACACTAAAGGTAATGACAAATGCCATTTGAACTCATTTACTTAACTCGTAGGCGTAACATCGTTGAAATCAGAGATGTGAACAGTACTGAAGAAAGAACAACTGAAAACAATCTGAGATATTTTAAAAACAAATAATATTCCAAATTGAAAGCTAACTGGAACAACAGGAAAGGAAACCAGAAGAATAACTGAAAGAACCAGACAGAAAAAGAAAAGTCAAAGAGACGCATCAACAGAAAATAATAAAAGGGACATTTTATGACGTAGAAACGATAAAAAACATAAGTGAGGCGTAAAAAAATGGTTTGTCCATTGCTTGTAGGCTCTGGTTTCAATTTGCATTCCCTTGTTTTTGGGAGTGGAGACCAGGAGTGAAGTGAATTTTATTATTACTGATATATCATTTCATTTCATGTCGATGTTCGATATTATAAAATTTTAGTCAACATCCACCATTTCCTGAAAAGTCGTAAAGGTCTTTCACTGTAGTTTCTCTAGCTTGAAGTATCTTCAAAACTTTATTAGGGATATGATTTTTTCATCACTGCAAATGAGTCAAATGAGAAGAAGCAGAAAAATTAATTTTCCGTTACCTTTGCACCTAATCTGACCAGTCGTCCAATCGTGCGAGTTTGGCGAGTCGCACGCTCTTACATCAACGCTCAGCGCTGACAATCACCTTGTAAGCATTAATTAACGAGCTACCAGCTTTGAATTACATCGCGTAATCTTTTATCCGCACTCTAGATGCAAATAATGATCTGTTTCATTTTTAATTACAGTTGCTGGTAGTAAACCGAACGTAAACCAAATTAGGTTCACGTTCTGTGATGTTTTACGGTCTAAATCCTCTAAAATACTTCCTGGTTTCTGAATGAAACCGAGTTTGTCGATTGATAATTAACAACCACGTTCTGCGATTGTATATCGAGCTCATAAACTTTAGAATCCTCAGGAACGTCGATATGTTTAAAGCTTCAACACAACAGAGATCGCATGTTAAGGTGGAGTAAATATTAATTAAACCATCGCGGAGTTATTACTATAAATATCGGGACTTCCTGTTATAATTGCCTATTTATTCTCCAGGTGTCTCTGACTTTTTGTTATTCCGAAATTTATTCGCATCTTCTGTTGTTTAAGGCTATAACAAAGATCTGAGAACAACATAATCTTTTGAGATTAGTATTTAAAAGGTAGATCTTTAACAAGTGAATACTGAAGATGATTTCATAAGTGCTGAAACATTGTTACTACATATTATGCAACATAGTCTCCTCGACGTTTTTGACAAACGTCAGAAGAATGAGACGGAGACAGTAGATTTTTTGTCGATTAGATTATATTTATATTGAGTGGTTATGATCATTGATTTGGTTTTGTTTATATTGAGTTTCATTTCATTGATATTGAGGAATTCGGATATTCTAATAAGCATATTATTAATTTTTTTGACAGCATTCGTTAAGCTGATGTCGCTTGCTGTCAGCAAAGTGTCATCTGCAAAGAGGTTTATAAATTCACAGTCCTTGATGTCATTTAGATATAAAATAAACAATAACGGACCTAATACACTACCTTGTGGAACACCGGTATTGATGGCTTTTTTTGTTGAGATGTAGTTGTTTACTTTAGTACACTGCGACCTCTCTTGTAAATAACTAGAGAACCAATTGAAAACGTTACCAGTCAAACCATAGTACTGTAGTTTCATAAGTAGAATTGAAATATCTATAGTCTCGAAAGCTCGTTTAAAATCGAGGAACACTGCTACAATGTACCTTTTTGAATCCATATCAATTTTCCATTTGGATCATCTGCTTTATGAAAATTGAAAACATTTGCATTTAAATAAATAATCAACTTGATACACACACAAGTACGCTCCAGCTTTGCTACCGTCATATCTCAAACGAATCCAAACATGAAAAACACATTGTAACGCTACATTTTGACAAACATAATTCAAATCATTCCGTATACAGCAGCGACCCATGATCCATCATAATCAAATCCGAAAGTACAATGCGGATTCGCTTGCGTTACTATTTCAGATAATAAAAACATCTGCGGTACGTATGATTTCCTGACAATTTGAATGAAATAATGATATCCGACAAAATTCTTTCCTCCAAGAAACAATGGGAGACTTCAAAATGTCAAAAGTTTCGTTATGCCTGACAGAGGTAGGTCGAAATGGACACGAATGTTGCGAAAGAGACGGGCAGTCATAGTCTTTGTCCGTGGATGAGGAGAATGTTAAGTATACGGCGTGGTCTGAAAAGGTGCCGACGTAACAAAGATACAAGACGTTTTTTCAGATTTTTTAATTTATCAACACAGTCTCCTTTTTACTCAACACACTACTCCCAGTCATGCTTCTATCTCTTTAACTCGTCCAAATAGTGCTCTGCAAAATCATAGTTCACGAGCGCAATTTTTATATGAGGGAATAAAAAGAATTCGCTTGGGGCTAGATCTGGTGAGTAAGGCGGATGGTAAAGCAGTTCAAACCGTAATTCGTGGATTTTCTTGGATCATTGAAATATAAAATACAGGTTGTAACATAGGTACGTTAAAATATTCGAGTGACGTATTCCTGGGACAATTTTAAGGAACTTGTGTCCGAAAATGCTTTGTTTCGGAGATATAGGGTGTTGAAATTGAATTTTTTGTTCGCCTTTTGAAAATAGCTCTTGCAAAAAATTTGTTATTTGCACGAAATTCGGTACCCAGGGTTTTTTTGACGTGGGAAATCATAATTTCGTATTAATTTTCATGTAACATCTAGAGGGCGCTGCGTACGTTGTCATTATTTATTTGAAATTGCCCTAACTTTTTTGACAGTAAACTTTTGGTACTTTGAAAAAACCGAATTCCCACACCTTTTCCAACTAAAAAAGGTACAGCTCCTCAGCAACGCTGGAGGTATAAGCCTACCGGGGAAACCACAGTGAAAAAACGCGCTAAGTACACTACCTCATAGGTGGCGTGGAAAAGTGTACATATTATAACGATTACAGTTTTTACAAATTTCTGAATCGTTATATCTCAGAAACGGTTGCTCGTAGGAAAAAAAGTATATCAACATTTTTCATAGATAATTCAATTGCCTACACTTTTTCTCTGAGGTACTTTTATGATAAAACTCACAGTTTCGCTGAAAATCGCGAAAAACTCAGTTTTCTGACATTTGACCTTGAATGAAAATTTTTTCATACATGGGAAAAATGAGGAACTTTCAAATTTGATTTATAATCATAATTTCAATGAATTCACCAATTTTCAACTTGTTGTAAATTTATGTAGCTTCGAATGTCTAAATTGGCCGGACTATAACAGGATTCTAACCAGACATCCAGTCATTTTCGAATTTCGTGAACTCCGACACCGACATTTCACTTGTTCTCTTCTCTGTAACCGTAAACATAATAGACAATTGTAAATCATGAAAATTTCATCACTTCGCGTCACATTAAATCATGCTCATTTAAACTAATGATCGCGGTTAGAAACACAACAATAAACAGCTCTTATTCTTGAATAAATTACGAACATATTTAATATCATGCATTATACAATTATACATTACCGATAGTAATGATAATGATTTTTTTAATGAAGTGTAATTTCCATTTTAATTAAACGTAACGTGCCTCGTTCAGATAGCGAGAACTTAAAATTGTGTTCAGGTATTTTGTAATTGATTACGAAAATAGACGACCTCTAGTTTTGAACTTCACACAAATTAACTGATTTCATTACTTCCAGATGCGTGATTTGATTGGAGTACACTCGTGTTTAGACACTCTCTTTTGGTGGTAATTACAGTGTGACACCCCTCTATTTTAATCAAATCAAATCTCTGCTTTCAAAAATGACTCAAATACATCTCAAGTGTGTCACATTGTATATCCATAGATAGATGAAGATGAACAAATACTCGTACTGTAGGAAAACTCTAAAAACACTCGGAAAACTGTGGCTGTATGAAAATGGCGTTATACGTTCTAATAAAATTCAAATGTGTGTATTCATTCCAAGTCTCTGCAAGTGGATATGGATATGCTACAAGTGGATAGACTGCACGCTACCATTGAAGAATAAACAATGAAAGCCTGGATAACATTGGGTTGTTCTCAGGAGAACCACAATCCCTATTGAAGGAGCTATGCCTAAGTGCCCATTGAAGAAGCTATGCCCAAAGGGCTTCTTAGCTTTTTAGACCCTGAACATTGTGGAAAGTTAGACTGAAGAGGAAGGGCTTGAAAGTAAGTCTGTCCAATTCGGCAGTACCAGCATTCAGGAAAAGGACCAATATATGGATTAGGGCTTCTGGAACTTCGAGGTGAACTGTAGGGAAAAATTTAATATCTAGGAGAGTCACTAGAACCAGAACTGATCTGGCTAAAACCAGATATTATATCGGCTATACATGATGGTGGGAACTTTTATGACAATAGACACATTTTTGGTCAATTAACCAAAGATGAAACATCAAATAAACTGAGACAGGTACACAGTCGCTTGTATGGAAGTAACGATAATAACACCAATAGCAGCGTTGGATACAGTCTCAGATATGTTTCCTCAACATCTTGTAATGCAACAGTGCACCAGCTCAGACATTAAAGCAAAACAGAGATTCAAGAAACTGTGGGGAAACAAAATATCAAAGAAGTTCAAGGACTGAAGTATATCTTTGGCACAAACTTCAAGATCAAAATCACAAACTGTGAAGTATGAATGATGAATAGCCATCCCCAAAACCAGATATTGATATTGAGACTGGTTTGAGAATAACGTTAATAACTGAAAAAACTGAAGGACGGATTGACTCTATGCTAGATGCCAAGACAGTCACACACTTCTAGAATTAGGGAAAGGTCAAAGCTGGATTCATTGAACAGGAACAAAATCAAAGAAAGTAAGAGGCTACTCAGTGAATAGGGAAGGACATCTGAATAGAATGGGGCTGTATAATGGAGAGTTTAGCAACAGAAAATGTAGAATATGAGGCACCACAGAAACTAATTACAGAATCCCTTTCCATAATCCCTTCCATGGGGATTTTCCAGAACGAAACACAAGCACTACAGGAAAATCATTGATGCGCCCCAAGAGCGGTGCCTGTTCGAAAGTAGTGATTTACGTTGGAATTGAATCGCTGTAGATCAAATTGATTTGAGAAAACGTTCTCAGGAAGCTTTCCAAGCTGTCAGATGTAAAACAGTGCTCAATAGATCAAACTAATCTTGATGTAAGATTAAACCTTGACAGATGTCTAGTCGTTTATAACGGGTGATCTTTTAAGGAGTATAGGATTCAATTTTCAAATAAACACAAAAAATTCGGAAAAATTGATGAAATCTTGATTGGATTCGATAGAAGGATCAATATTATTTAATGTTTGAAGATAATTTCATGCAAATGTTGTTCGACGTTGTGAGAAGTCGTGTGGCTTCAATTCTTATACCAGCTGTTTCTTATAAGGTTTTACACCCAAATCCTTTCGCAAAACTTTCCACGTAGTGGAGTAACAGAGGCCCAATAGCTGCGAATGGCGGCGAATCGACATTTCACGGTCATCACGAACACTGGTGGATACAGCCGCAATATTTTCTTCGCTCCTCACTCTACGTATGCGTATTGGTGGCTTAATGTCCAATAATGTAAACTGGGTTCGAAACTTAGTCACAAGCTTCCGAATAGCTCCCTCAGTTGGCCGACGAAACTGCCCATAAATTGGAAGAAGTGCACGATGCACTTCCTTGACCGAGCGTGAATTTTGATAATGAAATTCAATAATTTGCAATCGTTGTTTATTCGTAGACACCATTCACGCGTGATCTGTCAAAAACAGTGTTGCCAAAAAGATACCAGCAAAAAAATCACTCATTTTTCACTCAATGATACTTTTTCAATTGGATTACTTTCTCGTTATTCGTTCGATTTGCGATGGGAAAAGTTTGGTAATAATATCTCAAGTGTTTATAGATGATTGCAACTAAGATACAAAGTAATATTCACAAAAAATTACTTTCAAAAGATACCAGTTTCCATTTTCATTAGTGCACCTACTTTTGTTGCATTTCTTCAATTCAAAATTCCATCTGTTACTGCGAGTAAAACTTTCTCCTCGTGCGAACTCCAAGCTAATTAACCCTAATTACCATTATCTAACCCTGAAAAACTTCATTTTCTTTTGTTGACATCAGACCATAAATATCAGCCACGCTGGTTACTGTCTCAATTGAGTAGTTATCTAGAAAAATGGTACGACTAGTAATGTTAATTGAAAATTATACCTCATAATGAATGCGCTATGTGGGAGATAATGCAAAGTATCTGCAGTAATGACCGCCATTGTCAATTGAAAGATATAGTAATGTGAATGAATATTGACGCGGAATTTGCATTTGCTTGTTTGTGTGTAAGTTACGAGACTTGACTGACTTGACGCTATGTTTTATTTATCATATTCGCAATCATATTTATTGTAGTGAACTTTCCTGATATTGGAGTATTTATCGCAAAATTCTTGGTTAGTTATGTGATTTAGTAGATTCTGATAAAACGCTGCGAAAATATTTGGCATTGTTAAAAATCCGATGTTAATTGATATATTTCAGATATGAAGATGAAATGATTTATTAATATGAGTAACGATAAAAAAACTTATTCATAACATTCCTGCACACTTGCATTCTGATTGCTACAACAATAAAGATTTATTTTCAAGGATAAAACTCAAGCAGTACAGGACTTTTGCACAGGCACAGATCTTAGAGCGGTGCACTTCTGCCCAGGCACAGCTCTTAGAGCGGTGCCTGTGCAAGAGAAGCGATTCACGGAAGTTTATTTCACATAAACGCAGTTTATATACTGATAACAAAGTACTCTCAACTTTTTTTATCAGCCATTTTTGGTACTGTTCACCCCTGTAAGCTATTGAGTGAATTCGAAAAAAGAACTAGGAAATTATACAGATACTTATCTTAACGTTTCTCATGCTAAAACCTGCATCAATTTTCAAAATTGGAAACAGCTGATGGTACTTACAGTTTTTTTCCTGATCCATAACATTTTCAAAATTTCTTGACTGATGCGAAAGGAGTTTCTTAATGTCAAACTGCAGCAATATAGATAGATAGATTTTATTTAACTACTTTACAATATGTTGTCAGTCAAAACGTCAAAAAAGAAAGTCCAATTATTTTTTTTACATAAAATTTGACAGCAAATACAGTAAAAACAGGAAACCATCCCAGCAGAGATGCGGCATTGCGGTTGACTCAGCAAAACAACAATGTAATCCTCAACAGTCTAAAAACAATATTTAAGGAGATACTTTTTTAAATATTTTTTAAAGGCATTGATACTCAATCAAAAGCTTTCGAAAGATCGCCTTGTTCAAGTGATTCTCAACGTTACCGACAACATTAAGACTGTTGAGCGGGCATTTCTGAAGCCAAATTGTCGCAATTCCCCAATAATTTGTTCGATATATGTTCAAAATTCAAACGAAATACATCGGTGCTGCCTTTACCAGATCTGTACACTGCTACAACCGCAGTTTTTATATTAATTTCCAAGTAATAGTGAAGAACTGGAAAGAGAAAATCCTTTGTGGTATAAAAATCAGAGTAATAGAGTGAAAATATGACAGAATAACTACAACAATGTGTCAAAGAAATTGTTTGTTGTCATTTTATAGCACAGCTATAGTTGTTTCCTGATGTAAGTCACAGATACTGCCAGATCTAATAGTAGTTTTTGAATTTCCAATAAACTCATAAATTAGTCAAACAGGTTGCGGTCAGGTAATTTGGCGGGCCATTCCACTCTTCATATCTTTCCTGTACATCGATTTGGAAAATGTCTGTTTCTGTGAAAACGTCATTAGTAGGAGGTTGGCCGTCCAGTATACTACTCACTTGAAAAAATAAGGTGAGTTTGCATTTTTGTCAAGAAATGATAATTTATCCATCAATTTCTAGTTTGTCACATTCAAAGTGATCCCCCTCAGATATAATATACTTGTGTCAGAGTTTTTCAGTCGCATAGATCCCTAGGCAGGTTGATATCTCTGTCCTGGGTCTGCAACTGAAAACACCTGCACCAGAGGAGCCTGAAGGTGTTTTTGATCCATCTGTGAACCAACAACTATCTGCTCTTAATATTTCCTTCTCCCGTGGGATCCAGTCCTTTCTGCTCGGGAAAAGTACTTTACAAGGCAGTTCGTAGTTGCAGCCATAAAGTCAGAGGTCATTCCCAGAATGCTGTGACTTCTAGTGTCAGTGAACTCTGCATTAGATTGCTTGGTGCAATTGGCGATGTGCACAAGTCTATATGCAGTCCATCTAGCCTCTGTCTCCCGAAAAATGTGGGGAGGAGGTGTATCTAGAAGGACCTCCATGGCCGCTAAAGGCGTGGTACTGATAGCCGCCAGACAAGCCTGTCTCTGTTAGCCAGAGAGCTACGCCTCAGCCGATTCCTGATCATTGGTCAGACAATCATCACATATACCCAATGGATTTGTTTGGGACCTAAAACCCAAGTTTTACCACAAATCCTTCGACAGGTCCATAGGGACAGTCTAGATTTATGTAGAACTTTTGCCAAGGGAGCGTTCCAGGTGAGTTTTTTATCAAGGACAATGCCAAGATATTTCGCCTGCGTTCCAAATGGAATGACCTCACCATTGAGGAAAAGTGGCGTTAAATCGTCCAATTTTCTCTTCCTGGTGAAGGGGATTATCACAGTTTTGCTGGAGTTGACAGACATCTGCTCCCTCTGGCACCAACTGTGAACCAGTCCATCGCGTTTTGGAGGATATTACAAGCAACCCCAACGTGGACCTAGCCCCAACCTAATTAGTTCATGTAATTGAGGAAACTGTTGAAACTAATAATGAGGGTGAATGAACATCTTCCATTCTTCAGTAGGGTTGTCAATCAAAAATGACAACTCATTGAGAATTTTGGAATTCTGTGAAACGTCTGGAGCTCGTCAAAACATATCTAATTGACCGTACACAGATAATCACAGGCTTACAAAATAATAACAACGGCTTTTTGTGATATTCATGTGTATGAGTGTTTCAACAAAAAGCTTTATGCTACATCGAAGGTTTTTCATTGGTATACACAACATAAGCTGGGCTCATAGTTTTACCAGGATATGTTAAAGAAAAAATATAGCAAGGTTCTCACATACAAGTCATCAGTAATATGCAGGAGTTATTGTTGGAATAAATTTCCTCCTGTGTATTCTGTAATTTGTGTGAACAGTATTTTATGAAACTCCCAGTAACTGTAAAATTTTCCAGTGTTACTCTAAAGAATACTAGGAAAAGTTCCCGAATGAAAAATATGCCACTTAGCTTCATAAATATGGTTATGATCATTTTGTATCTACTGAAAAACTTGCAGGATATCCACCGATTTTCCCTGTTCCTCGAAAATCTCCTCCAGTTAGTGTCAAACGTCCAGAATATTATCATGTTACTATCAATTTATGGTTGTTAGGATGGATTGAACTCGCTTGTAATGCTCCATTCAACCGCATTACAAGGGTATCAATAACTTTCTCGGTCATAAATTGCTAGAGCTAACCTAAAATTACATATAATAATATATCATGAACCGGCAAAACGGCTCGTATATTTATTTTTTGAATTCACTTTCACAGAACAATGCTCGAACAGAATATCATCGTAGAATGCCGCTAGGGCAATAAATATATCATTTTCGAACAGGGTCGGAGTTCAGAACTCTTAATGACAGGAGAAAAAAAGTATGGAGGTGAATAACGTCGAAGTATTCATATAACACTTTATTGTGAGATTTGTACTTCACATTTTTTGCAACTGCAAACTGTTTCTTGATAGGTTTTTCTGGCATGTTCAATACTGATAATTTGTGCCTTTATAATAATGAACTTAATTTGAATCTTAATGATTATTACTACATAACAATTTTCTACCTATTCAACTTACTACATAATGAAACTTCATTACACTAGACAGAAACTCGTTAAACAGGACAGATGATTAATACAGAAACCATCTGCTGAAACCTCATTAGGATCTAGTCCACTTACAAATTTCGTAGCTACAAAACAAATTAAACAAAAGAGAATTTTTCAAATCTTCCAAAATATTATTCAAAAGTGTTGTACTACTTCTACGCTCTTTCATTCTTTGCGAGAAAGTTCTCCAAGTTTGACCAATATACATTATACTTCCGATCTATCCGGCATAAATGTTTTGTTTTATTTTGTCAATAAAGTTGCTCAATTTTTTTATTTGTTTCGTGGGATATTTGTTTTTCATAACGATATTATCGATGTGTTCATCGAAGGAGGGTAATGTCCCACAACGTCACTATGTTCTTCTGAAATTGCATGGCCCTAGCTCAAACATTGTTTCAATAGTTTTTCAGAAAGGACTGTGGCATTGATATCTGCCTCGTTAACGTTTTTGGGAGTGATTTGTTCAATGAAACTCAGTTGTTTTTGAAAATTACTTTCTGAAGTGGAGTGTAATAAAATAATGATGAAAAAACTTTCAAAACATGCTCTTATTTAAGTGCCCTAAAGAGATCAGAATAAAATTTTGAATCACAATAACCACATTCATTTATGACTTATATGGAAACTATTTTTCTCGATGGTTTCCATCAAACCAAATAATGTGGCCTCAATATTGAACCTTGAGGTATCCCCCACGAAATTTTGAATAACAATGAATGAGCAGCTGACAAGCATAACCCTTTTAAGGCACTTATACCCAGTACATGCAGTAACCTCCATATTTGTGTACCTGAGAAGTAGCGACGAATGTTTTTGGCGACAAAACAACCGCTGTCATTCGTCAACAAGAAAGACGGGCGTCACGCTCGAAACACGCAAAAAAACAGTTGCCGAAACATCCGCCTATCACGTGCATTTACCTCAAACTGTCTAAAAAACAGTTGCAGAACAATTGAGCACCTGATGGTTCGTTATAGTGCCGCGGGTACCGTTGAATGGTACTTAATCGGTTCTACTTCTGCGGACAGCATATGCAAAAAGGGCTTGTTGAATTTTCAGAAACAGTACAGGGTTGGGCCCGGAATTTTGGTAGGCTAACTGTAAACATCGAATCACTCAGTTTATGTCTGATCAGCCATTAACATCAGTTTTTTTCAGGTAAATGAATATCTGGGGCTCCGTAAGGCTCCTTTTAGGTTACTTTCACATTCATAAAATCAGATTGGGAATTTGATAAAGCAATATGAAAAACCTCTGGGGATGACATTGTAATTATGAATGACCTTGCAGTTGATCAAACATTTTTAACCAGTTCTTATTGTTATGAACGTGGGAAGGTTTTTCAACGTTTCGCCAATTTCAATAAATTTCTCATCCTTCAAGAAAAAGTAATGAGAATAATTTGTCACGTGGGATAACGATGTGGAATAAAATCCGAATATCTATAGAGAATAGTAGCAAACTCACAATTTGGACATCAAATCCTTTATATAAATGAATATAACTTTTAACAAAATGGTCATAATAATAATTTTTGGTGTACTCGAAATCCACATGGCTTGAATACAGTCCACTTATGTGAGAAGAAAATGATATGCTTCTAAGGAATGTGGCGCACTACTCTACTCAAGTATTGTGGGTTGGCAAAATCTATATCAAATTTACCCTAATAGGCCAGGGGGGTCCATAATGTAGCCACCTAGTTCACCAGACCTGAACAGTTTAGATTTTTTCACAGGAGCATCTTTGGAAAGTCTCTGGTGTAAACGGCACCAGTGCCGGTGTATGGTGTAGAAGAAACAGAATAAATTGTTGTATGTCGAAGTATAAAAAAAATATCTGAAAGAATACGTATGTCAACTTCTATAGCAAATGTTTCTCAACAGCTTCTACGTAATTTTCGAGCAATTTTTTTTATTTCTGAAGAAATGATGAGTTTTTAGCACTAGAGATCTAACTTAAATAGAACACTATTTATTTAAATTAAAATTTGATTTACTATAATTATTTCGAGAAATGACCAAAAACATTTTTAACCATCTACTATTCTTGTTCATTTCTACCTGGAAAAATTTGACTCAGTTGATGAGTAAAAGTAACAAAAAGGGGGTGTTAGAAATATTTGTTTTTAAGAGATATTTTTGCATTGTATTTTTCACTTTGAGACGGGTAACGATACCCTTATTATTAATACGTTTGATTTATATTTCATTTGCAACAATGGTGTACAATATAGCTGAACATACGAAAATGTTTTCAATTCATGGTAGAGAAGATTATTGTTTGTTAAGAACAGAAATTGAGTTAGAGAATCAAAGAGACATACGTGGCAATTTATTTCTAAAAGAAAAGTTACTACATTTTCAACAGGGGGCACCTCTTCATTATGTGGTTCCAGTTAGACAATGGTTAGATAATGATTATGCTAATCAATGGATTGGAAGAAGAGGTCCCATTGAATGGCTTCCTAGATCCCCAGATCTATCCTCTCTTGATTACTTTCTCTGGGGTCACCTGAAATCTGTTGTTTTCAAGACATAACCCGCTTGCTTTGTCATCCTTCAGTATTATTTTCAATTGGTAGGTAAAAAACAATTTTATTTAGGTAAGATACCCTTTTTATTTTCCCACGTCTGTTCACATCTCATCGCCACTCAGCTTTGGGGCTTTTATAATTATAACACGAATTTTCAAAATTTGAGATATTCAAGGAATTCAAAAGTTCGGACAACAAATGCTCAGTTATGGTCACTATTATATCATTCAAATCGCGGCGGGCAAAGCAAAAGACCCTCGTCATATTTTGACGTTTCTTTCATTTGAAAAGAAAAAGTCGCATACCGGATACCTGAGGTAGATTTTAATTGTAGCGATAGCTTTCAACTGAATTTTAACACATGTTGGATATGTGCCAGTTTCTTAGAAGCCAGATTTGATTATCAATAGGCAAAATTTAAAAAAGGGATTATAGTAATTAGTTGGGTTTTTTCTGATTTTTTGGTTATTCATCGTTGTACAATCTTATATTTTCGGTTTTCCTGAAAAATTACGACGGATTGGTTACGGTTATGTAGGTGAAACTTCAAGACTCCATGATCTGAGAAAAAAATCACATCGTGAAAGGAGCTTTCACGATAAATTTTTAGGTATTTGAGAACGTTTGAGTATTGAAATTTCAGTCGTTCAATAATTCATTCTATTTATTGGTCAATATTTGTGAATACTGCTCGTTAGTTATTGAAATACAGACACCATGAAAGGAACAAGGGTTTTTGTGATTTTTTGATAATTTATATTTATGGAAAAGCGAGATGGAATCAAGATTGTATAGGAAAGTTCTATTTTTTAATAAATGAACACAAATGATGTTTTGAAACATTTTTAGAATTGAAAAAGTAAATTGTAGGATGATGGTGTATTTTTCAACAAAACCTAGAACCTAGATCAATTAGGATCTAATTTTATAGCACCTTACATTTTTAAAAGTTTCGCATGCCTTCATATATTGATGGGGAGACAAAAAATTAAGAATGGGATTGCTTTGAATTAATCAGACCACGATATACTTTTTCCGAAAAGTGCTATGTCTTCAGAGAAATTTGAATTCACAATAAAGAAGAAATTGATAAATGATAGATCAAATCATCAAGAGAGAAAGACAACCATATGATGGGGTGCCAAAATAGAGAAAGAAGAATTTAAAACTTTAGGGAAACACATTATAAATGTAAGAAAATCCCTGTTTTTATCATTCTTCCAATGTACAGAATATAGAAGTGAAGGAAAAGTTAAACTGTATACCTCCCAGATCGGAAAAAATTCGTTAGATGAAATAATGAAATTGTCAATGGAACTAGGTTAGGTTAGGTTAGGTCAGTAGTGAGTGGGTCTATTCGACCCTCCACCGCAACCCACAAGGGTTTATTGTGGCTCACACCTATTCAAACTCTACCAAATAAACCCAGCTTCTTGACGAAGCCGATTAGTTTGTATGGTGAGTGATC